>JAEIFJ010000815.1:0-34562 GCA_018903435.1 Leucophenga varia
CATTAAATGTGATCCTAGGTGTACACTACTGATATGCAGTCCCAATACAAACTTACCTCCCATTCTGATATTTTCAAAAGCTTTATTGTTATAATAAAAAATCTATGGCCTTGTTTAGACTCTGTATGCCACGTAGCTATGAAAATTTTTGAAACTTTACTTTTTAAAATTCAACGAAAAGAATAGGAAAGAAACGTACAAATATAACACATATGTGTATACATCTCCATACTCTGGCTCTATGAAATGGTTGTAAAAAATTGGGAAATAGAAATAATATTTTGGGTCCACTGAATGGACCCAGGTCCAAATATTATAAATCGCTTTTACACGCAAAAAAATTTTCTTTAGTCTGGGTCAACCTATGAGTCCAGGATCAACTCTGGAATTTTCTTGAACAGGCCTAAAATATTTTATAACAATATTTAAATGTGCTTAGTTTCAAGTCTCAACGTCTCTTCGTTGCAAAGATATGGCGTTTCCAGTTTCAATGCCCCCATTGGTTCCCGGATCAATAATTTTTTAAATCACGTCAAAATTGCTCCAACTAAAAGATAGTTTTTTCGATTTTGGGCCCTCAAGTGGGTCTAAGGTTCGATCTTTGATATTTTTACGACCATTCAAATGTGTGCCTTATTTCAAGTCTCTAAGTACTTTCATTTCAAAGATGAATCTGCAGTTGGCCCAAATAAAAAGGGAACGAAGGTAAAAGTTACATATTTATGTATTATTTTGTATCATAAAATAGATATAGTGTAAAAATGTCAGCTTCTTATCTTTAGCGTTAAGAGTTTGGTTTTGTAGGCCGATCGCCTGTGAATAAAAAAATATGGATAATAGGTTCTAAGATGTCTAATTTTATGCGTTAAAACTATGTGTGGCAGGGAATAAAAATGCATTACTCTTCCTCCGAGTTTAGATGAAAGAAATGAAATTTATTTAAAAAGGATGTCATGTCTACAATATCTTTGTCTCTCTCTCTGTATTTTATCAGAAGTAACAGTAACTAAGGAAAAGATGTTTTCATAACTCATTACATCTGGACTAGAATAACCATCTCAATCGTAGTTTAAAGATTTTGGCTGACTACTTACAAACACGATAAACAAAAATTTATTTCTGTAATTTAACGTCTGCACGCATCCGAAAAATAGAGAGTGTGAATACGGAATAAATAGCAAATTAACATAATGAATTCAGTGAAGCAGAATGCATGCACTTGCACTAATTATGCCAATATACAATATATTCGAGCACAAAATTAATGAGCAGCAATATGTGAGATGATGAGGCTCTAAATTTTGCATTGAGAAGTACTGCATTCTAATTTGTACCTTTTTTTTTTTTTTGCATCTACTTGTCACTTAAATTTATTCTAATAAGTAGTGACAAAAGAGTCGATGTTGCCTAGTCCAGCGTATGTCCGCCCAACGTATGATAAATTGACATATTCGCCAAGCTAAACATTGAACCCAAAAGAGCCTTATGTATATCAACCTCTAGATCGGAAACCTTTCGAACACGTTAATCTTTTATCAAACCAACAATGAAATAGGCCCAGTAATAAGTTGATATGTATTCTGATATCAAAGATATGTCTTTTCCGGTTGCCCTTGGTGAGCCTCGTTCCCTTTATTTTGCTTCGTCTTTTTCCCCCCCCCCTACATTTTTCAAAATATTGTCCAAGTGATAACCTATAGCGTAATTTAAATATACAGAAAGATAAAAAATTGCTAAATTTTTGGCTTTTGTGGTCCCCAGGTCTAAATTTAAAAGAAACCCTCCATACAAATCAAAAATTATGTCTGTGCCATCTTTCAAATGCCCCTAATATCCAGCCTTCTTCTTTTACCGAGTAATAACAAATATGTTAAAAGAGATGGCACATTCGCTTTTGGGTCCCCAAGTGGTTCTAAGGTTCGAATTTAGAAAAACATCGAAACACCACAAAATATTTTTTAACGACCTTTCAAATGCGCCTAAATTCAAGTCTCTAGGTAAATTCATTCCAAAGATAAATCTGCGGTCGGCCCCATTAAAAAAAAAAAAAAAAATGGTAAAAATCCCACATGTTTGGTCACCCACTAGACCCAGGTCCACATTTTGGAAATCGCTTCAATACGTCTAAAATACTTTTAAGCTACCTTTCAAATGCCAAGTCTCTAAGTCTTACCATCCCAGAGATATGACTCTTCCGGTTTTAAGACACTCATTAGGCCATTGGTCAAAATTTTCCAAATAAGGTCATACCGCTTACCTCAAATCAAAAAAAAGTATGTCAAAAAATCTATTTTGCGTATTTCAATAGGTTCAAGGTTCAAATTTCGGAAATCCCTTGAACACACAACAAATATTTTCTAACCACCTTTCAAATGAGCCCAGTTTCAAGTTTCTACGTCTATTCATTCCAAAGATATGGCTTTTCCGATTTTAGGCCCTTATTAGGCCCAAATCATGTTATAGCGCTCAACTTAAATCTAATAAAAAATACGAACGTCAAAAATCTATTTTGCGCAAAATTTCAAGTCTTAAAGTATATTCATTCCAAAGATGCATCAGAGGTCGGCCCATAAATAAAAATAGTCCATTTTGGCACCCCACCGGGCCCCAGGCACAAATTTTGGAAATAATTTGAATATTTCTAAAATATTTGTTAACTACCTTTCTATTCCAAAGATATCGCTTTTCTCCCATTAGGCCCCAGGTCAAAATTTTCCATAATCCCTTCTTAGTGCTCACTTTCATCCTATCTTACTATCTGCAGCCGTTTGGGCTGTAGTCGTGTCTTCCATTAGTCAGTCAATCAGTCAGTCAGTCAGTCAGGCGAAAGATGTTTATACATACATATGTATATATAGAAATTTTTATATATAGATTTATATACTACATATATATAGATAACTGCGCCGTTTTAAAGAGATATTTATCCTGTTCAAACCTTTTCACTTTTATACGTTGAAATATTTTTACTTTTTAAAGATAAAAAACAGGCAATTGTGTTTGTTGCTTAGCAATGTTAAAAATACAAAAATTTGGGAAAAAAATAGTGACTTGAATATTTGTTTGTACAAATGAAGCTTTTATTTTTTATAAATTCAAAACGCCAGCCATCATGCTTTGCGGCTAATATATAAATAGCTGCGATTTATGTTGATGTTGCTAACTCATCAATCACATTCATGCTTTTCCTTTATGAAGAAATGAGAATTGTCTTGCATACAAATGTACAACATAACATATTACCCATTTATATGTTGCCGAATAGAATGGCTTATTATTCCCTTGGGCAATAAGCTTCACTTCCGAAAACAAATCAAAACTTTTTCCGCCATTTTTTTTTTTTTTTATAAATACCTGTTTACGTGTCACTCTTCATCATTTAAATATTATTTTGTCAACTGTGAATTCTCGTTTTTTTATTGAAACCAAGGCAACAAACAAAGGTATTGGCGTATTTTTTTTTAATTTCGCAACAATTTGTGAAACTCGCGCAGTAATAAAAACGTTTTATCAGAAAACTTTATTTTAAATAACTGTGATACGTTTATTTGTTTTTGAGAGGGAAATTTGATTTTTCCATAACAAACAATATCAGACTTAAATTTAAAATGTTGAATAAAAAATTCCTCCGTAGAATAAGCAGTCTAAAAATTTATATTTTACTATCATATAAGGAACGGTTCTTGATTTAGTGTACCCTTTGGGTACATGGTATAAAAAATTAAATATAATCGAGAGTAATTAGTTTTCCAATTATAAAAGTAATAAAGTTAAATGAAGAACTAATACGAATATTTTATTAAAGAGCATAGCCGATTAATCATGAGGGTTAAATAGCCCTTTTCCTGAGAAGTTTATTGTGTATTACCGCTCACAATGTCGGCTATAGCAACTACTAAATAGCGGCAAACGTGATTTTCGATTTAATTTTATTTCCACAATCTCCACAATATTTTCAAAGAACTCGTTTAAACGAAAAAAATATATTTATCAAAATTACCAAATCGTGCCTTTTGTTTTTGCTACATTTATTTTATTTTCTTAAAATTTATGCTATTCCGATAAAATCAGGGAAAAATTAAAATTTTCCGTGAGCTATAAAGCAATTAGTTGTCCCTTTTTATACCTGTCACACATTGTGTGAACGGTATATTCAGTTTTGTCGGAAAGTTTTGCAAAGCATTAAAGAAGACATCGTGGACCCTACACTGTATATAATATATATTCTTGATCAGCTCGACGAGACAAATCGATTTAGCTATGTCCGTCTGTTTGTTTGTTACTACACGTTTTTTTCACTCAGTTTTAAAGATATTATGCTAAAATTGTAAACCTAAACTATGCCCTGTGTACTTTGTATGCTACCAAATCAATGTGTCACGCTCACTTTTAGTTATACCATATAATATTTTGTCAAGTTCTTATAAATTTATTCATAAAGTTGATGGATTCAAATATGTATATCAAAGCAAATCTTCAGTATAAATTGGTTCGTCGACCGGATTTCGAAATTTTTAAAGAACATTTTGGAATCGTTAATATTTTTAGGGTACAATTTAATACAAATGCTGAGCACGACGAACTATTCGCGTCAATTTATGTATGACAGGTATATAAGCTTCGGTCCAACCGAAGTTAACTTTTTTGTTTTTAAATAAATGTATTCTACTAAATGCAAAATAAAAACTTTTAAAAGGAACAGTGACGTAGCGTGGGTTTTATCGCACGGGCCGAATCTGAATTATCCACCATACAAGGCGATAACGTATAGTACGCAAATATAAGTTACATAAACGAAAGAATATTACTAAAGACATTTTGTTATTAAAAAAACACGAAAGAACGCTGAAGTCGGGTATGCTTGATTTCAAGATACCCTGTCCTGCAAACATTATATACCTTAAGTTAAGACAGATTTCTTTATTATACCTTATTGTTTTGGATTTTCAAACAAAAATTCGATAGTATGAGGAAAATTTGTATGGGGGCAATACCTAAAATTTGTGGGTCCTACCCATATTGGGATATTCTTTTGGGACTATCTTACTCATAATTTTTGAAAATTTAGACTTTCTAGAACAAGAAACAATGACGTTTTGAAACTCAAAATTTTGGAGTAGATTTGTATGGAGGTACCCCTTGAAAGGAAGATTGATCCCTTAAAATGTTGGGGCAGCAAAATAAAACCATATAAAAATACAAATAAAAAAATATTTTTATATGGAAATATTAGAAAATCGATTTCTTAAGTGAACCAAATGCTCCTCACGCTTTGTTTTACTGGAATTTTAATTTACTTGCATTGTTGCCTTTCAAATGAAACCAGTGCAGGACTCATCGGTTGGATGGTTTCAAGGTCCATAAAGGACATAGAAACATTTTTACCAAATTATTTATTTTTAGAAGAAAATATTTGAAGAAAGTTTTTATATTGTTTTTATTATAGAGCATTGATTAAGTATGATGTTAAGTAGGTAATGTTTAAGTAACGAAACACTTAAATTTGTTTAATATTAAAAACATTTAATCTAATAATAAAATCACAAATTACTTTTTATAAAAAAATAATTGGCAAAACCGTTTGAGCGATATGACTTTTGCTCGTACAAAGGAATCAACAGATAAACAGATAAACGATATTCTATTCGAGCTCAAAGCTAAAATAACAGCAACAGCATTTTACAATTATTACCAACGACATTTCCGAAAGGTTAACAGAATAGCGTCATCTCGAAAGGACAACGAACCCATACCCCTACCGACGAACTACGCGCACAAATCCTCAACGGATTCACCCTGCAGCAAAACACGTTGCTCCTTGTTACGCTTCGACACTCCTCCTTTATTTTTGACACGACGATTAACAACGCCGTCCTCCTCATCCATCATGCGCAAAATAGTTGTCTGTCGGGTAACACAAAAATGTCAGCAAAATGTAAAATGCCAAGAGAAATATGTACGCATATGCAATATTACCTGATCGGAGCAATCCATTGGCGCCACTGATATGTCCCGCACAGCACGGAATTTGCCAACATTATTAAGATGTTCATTCTCCAAACGGAAATAATATCAAATTCCAACGCGAAATAAGTCCTCAATAATGCCAAAATAGTAGAACCACTTTATTCGCAAAGCAATTAGACTCATGGAGTGGCATAGTAATACCAAATTTATAGTAGAACCATAAACAAAATTTTAAATAAAATTTATAAAAAAAATTTATAAGATACAAAATTTAAAATCGAAAATTTAAAAAAAAACATAATTTCTTCACGTAGAAAGCGATTATCACCAGCCTTGGAGTCAAATAGGCCCCAATCCATTTTGATATCCCAAAAGATCCAACAGTAGAACCATGGATTTTCTATTTAAATTTTTTTATAAATGTCTCACTTAAATCTTGTTTATTTATTTATTTTTCTTTTTTGACGACAATTAGGCAAAAAAAGCTTTCAACATCCATTAAATGTGCCGCGCAATAAAAAAGATAAATAAGTGGAATAAAATTTAATTGACATCCTGCCGGAGCCGACATGACCTGACCTACAGCAAAAAACTAAAGAAGATACAACAAAAAAAAAAAAACTCACCATTTGTCGTCTGAAATTTGTAAGCGAAAATTACAACAATGAAGGACGTTGCATACTTGGCGGCATTGACCAGATGAGGAAAAGCCTCCTTCGTATCGCGGTAACGTCTAATGCATTGAGCGAAGCGAAAGTAGGCCGGCATTATGGCGACTATGGGGCGCACAATGGATAAACCCTCCACACAAAAATTTTGTCTCTGTAAAAAAAAAATTAAACAAAAATTATACAAAAACAAGAAAAAGACGTTATCTTTGGTTGGACCGAATCTTATTTACCTGTGGCACATCATTTGACGTGGATAGATAATCGTGTTCAGCCTTTGTATTAAATTTAAACTTAATATATTAAACATTTAAAAATGTTCTTAATTATTTTTAAATTTGCGGTTTGATATCAACCATCTTTATACTGAAGATTTGGCTTGATATAGGAACGGTTTGTACCATATTTGAAGCCATTAGCTCTACGAGGTGTGTTCAAAAAGTATCGCATATTTTGTGTTTTTTTTTTAAATTAATTATTTATTCATGAATATCTAATTTTTCCCCTTTAAAGTAATCCCCTCCCGATAAAATAAACCTATGCCAACGTTTTTTCCAATCCTCGAAACATGCCAAATAGTCCCTTTCCGGTATAGCCATCAGCGCCTTCTTTGATTTAGCTTTTATCTCCTCTCATTCGACTCGAAACGCGTTCCCCGGAGTGGTCTCTTGAGTCTTGGGAATAGCCAGAAGTCACACGGAGCCAAATCAGGCGAATAAGGTGGTTGCGGAACGATATTGGTTGCATTTTTGGGGAAAAAGTCACGAAGAATTGACTCTGTTTTTCAAGAAAATTCACCATTTTTGGTACCAATCGAGACTTGACACATTTGAGGCCCAAAACATATTTCAAAATTGTATTAATTGATCCTTTCGATACGCCAATTTCATCAGCAATGTCTCTCATAGTTAATCGATGGTGTGCAAGCACTAATTCTTTTACTTTTTGGATGTGAGCATGTCCGTTGAGGTTGATCCGGGCTCATAAGTCTTCAACATGTTCGCAACCTTCTTTCAACAATTTATACCAATCAAATGTTGTTGATTTTGATAGAGCTCGGTCCCCATAAGCCTTCTTCAACATTTTTATTCCATTTATTCCATTCAGAAAAAAAATTTGGTACAGGTTCTTTGATCCATTTTTTTGAATAGGTAAAAATCGAAGACGATCCAAAACACGTGCAAGCAAAGCAGCTGTCAACAATTAAGTGAACATTCAAAATGGCCGAGCTTGTCGGCATAAGTGAAAGACATGAGTACCAACCTAACGCCACAAAAAAATCGAAATTCGAATATACGTAACCCGCGAAAATTCAAAATTCGCGATAATGTTTGAACACACCTCGTATAAAGAATTTTTTGTGTAAGAACTTGATAAAATATTCTATGTGTGTATGGAAGCTATACCTAAAAATGGGCGTGGCACAGAGCGTAAAAAAGCTTAAGATTACAATTTCAGCTTTAAGAAATAGAGAAAAGTAGATTATTTACCCAATATATTTAAAACTGAGCGAATTAATCGCGCAGCAAAAACAGACTGACGGACAGACGGATAGACGGACAGACAGACGGACATGGCTTAATCGATTCGTCTCATCAAGCTGATCAATAATATATATACTTTAAAGGGTCTACGATGCCCCCTTTAATGCGTTGCAAACTTTCCGACAAACTGAATATACCTGTTTGCAGTAGTGTAATAGGTATAAAAATAATAATTCAATTAAAAAAACTTTCCATTTGTTTAAACTGATCTCAACTAAAGTATCCCGTGAGGTGGGTTTCCAAACTGTAATCAATGATTATTTCTTCTTCTTTTTCACTATTATATCGATTTTTCTCGTTTATCAAAGGAAATTTCTACTCCTTCCAACGTTGGAATCGCTACTTTAAAATGCTTATTAAATTCTTACTTTTTTTCGTATGCTCTACACTGTTGTCTTTAAATGGGCCTATTGGAAATGGGGTTAATGGGTAAGTACTGTCTGCAGCGGGCCATTTATACTGCGATAGAAATCGGTACGGTCTTTTACTCAAAGGGCAATTGGCAAACATTTTTGGGTCATGCACACTGTTCGGATAGCTGAGTTTGTAATCATATTAACGTTACATTGAGTGGTTAAGATGCGATTCTGACAACGGATTATCCATTGCCAGAAGATCCAAATCTAAACAAAGCAATCCTGGAACCTGACAGTTGCTCTTGTTTTAAAAAACATTGTCGTCTTTAACCATTTTAAGGACGATAGAAAATTAATCAGGTCTTATTCTCATCATCTTACAAAATCTATTATTTTCGTATTGGGGCAACACTTCACTCCAAATATTTTATTTTGGAACAACATGTTGAGCCTGAACATATTCATTATTTCAGACACCTCACCTTCAACTTAAATTTATAAAAAAAAAAAAAGACAATTGTGCAAAAAAAATTTTTATATATTTCTTACTTGAACTGGCTGAGGCTAAATCGAAACAATATTTTTGGCACAGGCCATTTATTAGTTTTTCCTTTTCGCTGAGTTTTGGCATTAAAAAAAACAATCAACAATTTGAAAGATTATTTTGTTTATTAAGTTTTTGTTTTTTTTTTTTTAATTTGACACTACTATTTTTCCACTAAATATTTTTCCACTAATTTATTAAATATTTTTTGTGCCAATAAGCCTATTAAACTGTTTGTAAGGTAAAGAATTGATGTGTATATGTATTATACCATTTTTAGATTCACTTTAGTGCTATAAATAAAATAAATTGTTATTATGTATTTCATTATTATTATGTATTTCAAGAGAAAAAAAAATTAAAAATAAACATTCTATTGATTTCCTTACTATATAATTTATTTGCAATCGTTATATGTGTGTGTGCAATATATTTTGCATAACAATGTATTTAATAAATGTATACAAATTTCAATGGCATCTTTGATGGTTGCAGCAAAAAAAATATCTGATTTGCTTATATAAAAACATTAAAAGACATCAATTGAAAAACTGCAATTTGCTTTTCCTTTTAACAAGAAAGTTTACTGCTTTTTAATGTACTTAACTACGACATAAGAAGACTTGTGGAGAAAAGAATGTAAAATAAAAATTCAACAAATAGTTATATTTATATCTTATTTTAATACCAATACCCTATACAATACCTAATACCTTCTTTATTACAACAAGCGAGCAATTGGAAATTTATTCATTGTCAAGCAAGGAAGCCATTTGAACCTTTCTCCGAACAGAACTGTCCTGTTCTCAACTGTACTAGAAAACAAAATTACCAATGGTTTTATTCGAAAACTTATCAGTTTTTTATCTTGCATATAGCAGGACAAATATATATTAGGGTGGTCCTTATACCGGACAGACAAGTTCTTTTTACGAAGCATCATTCTTAATTGATTCTTTACGCCGAGGTCGCTACCAACATTAGAATTTGAATTTGAAAGAATTAAATCTCTGTATTAGTCGCTAAAAGGCCTGAATAACTTTAACGCGTTGCTCGATTGTGTATCTTTCCATGGTTCAAATTGAGTTAGTCTGAAGTTGAGAAATGTCAAGAGAAATGTGGTGTGGTTCACATTCAACATCGGCCCTTGAAATTTAACCACCCTATATAAACTTGAGTTGTGTCAGACCATTGATCCCCACCCATCCCATCTAGAAGCCAGTGATGATCACACATAAACTCTTTCAAGATTCCTGTGTCGGGTATTTAAGCTTTGGTTCCACCGAAGTTAACGTTTTTCCTTGTGTTTATTATTTTTCTATCCAAATGTTTCAACTTTATCTATGTTTGGTTACACCATTTTATTTGAAAGGTACATCTATAGTACACAGTTATTAAAAGTACGGATATTTATGAATAACACGGATTTTTGATGGGAAAAATTCGACAATAATAGACTCGAGGACGAATAAAGCTATTTGCTTCTTTTACTTCATAATCGAATGATTACAATTATATGTTTTATGCTTTTTTGAAAATTGTTACTTTTCAATCTCGATTTTTAGTAGGAAAAACATTTTTTAACCAACGAGTCGATCTAACCTTGTCCGTCTGTCCTGCTGTCTTTATTTATGCGTTTCATTCGCTTAGTTTTAAAGATATTGTCCTTTGTATGAAAATATATTTATAAATATATTCACTCCAAATTTTTTAAAACACTTCTAATGTCATCCAATGTCAAAACCAAGGTACCACACCCATTTATAGGTATAGGCTCTATACGAATTTTCCGCCCATTTTGAATTTTTTGCGTGAAAATACTAATTATTTATGAATATAATCACTCCAAATATGGTAAAAACACTTCTAAAGTCATCCAATATATACTCCACAGATATTATAGAGATCAGCCCACTATAACATATAGGCCCAATACAAAGTCAGCCCCCATTTTCTAATTTTGTTTTCAAGAACATGTTTATTATTATGTCCTTAGGGTCAACATTTGGACACTTTATTGTGTCTGAACTTTGGTTTTATCGGACTATTGACTGAAAGCCATCCTTTTTCCAAATTTTACCAAAGCCACTGATGATCAAAAACAAACTAAACCCAGATGTGGCGGGTATTTGAGCTTCGGTACCACTGAAGTTAACGTTTGTCTTTGTTTAAAATACTGGCTTTATATTTTTCCTTCCGTTTCACTGAAGTTAAAGTGTTTGTTTTGGTTATATATTTTCAGAAATTTCATTTTGTAAACAACAAAATCAAATAAAGAAACATAAAATGGCAATTCTCGAATCGTGTTGCTGCTGGAAAAACCGTGCTAAAGGGAAGTGTGGCTTCCGGATTTTACACTCTGGTAAATAATTTTTGTTGCAATTAAATGTGATCCTTGCGTGTGAATGAAGAGAAATATATATTTTAAACCTTTAAAACTTAGCACTTAAAGGCGAGTTGTTTCAGCTGTGTATGTCTGTCTTACTGCCTGTACGTGTATTCTTTATACAAATATACCCCATTTTTGACTTTATGTAAGAACAAGTTTTTTGTTATTTATAGTATAAATTCCAAACTTGGTGTTTAGATGGAATACATAAAAAGTTATCCCAAGATTTGGAATTTATATTGAAAGTTTATCAAGTTATTATTTTGTTTTTTTTTTTTAAAGGATAGGGCATTAATAGAGATAATTTAAAATTGGATACTGGGTATCTCGTAGTTGAGCATATTCGACTGCAGCGTTCTTTCTTGCTTAAATTGTTACAGAGAATCTCTCGCCAAACGATTAAAAATCCTTTTGAAAAATAATTAATTTTCTTGTTTTTTCTAAAATTTGTTGATTTTATGATATATTAATACAAATAAACGATTTTCTGAAAGTTTTTTTTTTCTGCAGTAGCTTTTTAAATTTCACATTTATCTCTTTCATCTGACCGACTGATTCATTCACGATTCATCAACCTTCAAGCCAATCGGCTACAGATAGGAAGCTGAAATTTTTACTGTAGATTTGTGTTATGGTTTTTAAGAAGGAGGGGATCTCCGTTTCACATTTTAAGGTCTCCCTAGCCGCAAGAATATACATATTTGAAATGAGTAGATGTTGATATTAGGCAAATTTGAAAACAAAAAAATACATTATTTTTACCTATTTATATATGTCCCGACCGCATCTTTGGAATGAATATTGCTAGAGACTTCCAAATATGCACATTTGAAAGGTCGTTAAAAAATTTTTTAGGGGCATTTTATGCACATTTGAAAAGTTTAAAAATATATATAGAAAAAATTTTCGAAATTCGACCCTTAGACCCATTTGGAGACTTAAAATCGTACCTTTCATCTCTTTTGACTCTTTTGTTATAATTTGTTAACGGAGATGACTAGACACTACATATAAGGCGCATTTGAAAGATGGTTCTTGCGTACAGTGGGCCAGGAGACTCTCGAAAATATGAAGCAATTAATTAATTTTAATTACACTTCGTATAAGGAGGTTTTTCGGTGATTATGAAGTTAATTTTTCAAAATTTAAAATGGCGTATCCAATATGGGGATCGACTTTTTCAAAATATTAATTGATTTTTATAAAACTTCGATGTACGGGGGTTTGTTGGTCCCTGATTTAGAATACGAAGTATGGCAGTCGACTTTTTTAAAAATTAGTAGATTTTTATCATATTTCGTATAACGGGATTGGGGTCGCTGATCACAAATAATTATGAAATAAAATATACCAACATGGTTATTGCCCTCATACAAATTTAGCAAATTTTTTTTGACTTTTATATAAAAATTCAATACAATAAAGTACTGTGGGCATTTTACAAAGTGAATTTGTTTGTAAAATGAAAAATCTTTATTTATTCTTGTAAATCAATTTCATCCCCTTCAAAGTAATCCTCTCCCGATAAAATACACTTATGTCAACGTATTTTCCAATCCTCGAAACATGCCAAATAATCCCTTTCTGATAAGGTAAAGCCATCAGCGCCTTCTTCGATTCAGCTTTTATTTCCTCAATCGACTCGAAACGCGTTCCCCGGAGTGGTCTCTTGAGTTTTGGGAATAGCCGAAGTCACACGGAGCCAAATCAGGCGAATAAGGTGGTTGCGGAACGATATTGGTTGCATTTTTTGGAGAAAAAGTCACGAAGAATCGTGACGATGTTTTTCAAGAAAATTTATCATTTTTGGTACCAATCGAGACATTGACTCGATTGAGGCCCAAAACATCTTTTAAAATGGTATTAATTGATCCTTTCGATACGCCAATTTCAACAGCAACGTCTGTTATAGTTAATCGACGGTGTTTTTTTTTTGGATAGCCGTTGAGGTCGATGGTCGACCAGGGCGCCCTTTGTCTTCAACACGTTCTCAATCTTTTTTGAACAATTTATACCAATCATATGTTGTTGATTTTGGTAGAGCGCTGCCCCCTTTTTGTTGTTGTTTTGTGAGTAGGTTTGTAAGCTTTCTTCAACATTTTTATTCCATTTATTCCATTCAGAAAACAAAATTTGATGACACTTCTCTGCTATAATTAAATCAGGCATTGTAAAAATCGAAAAATGAACTCTTGGACGTTTGCAAGCGTAATAATAAATAAATGATAATGACATTGACATGAAATTTGACCCAGATGTTATTAACAGGTCCTGCCAACTCAAGCAAAAAGGAAACTCCCCAGAAATGATACGCCCGCGAAGTTTAAATTGAAATTCTCCAAACTTTTTGCCCACAGTAGTATATATATAAAGTATATAAAGTTGGGAACAGGGCTTCTTGCAGTCGAGCTTACTCGACTTCAGAATAGGTAATTTTTTAATTTAACAGTTATGGTCTGACTTATTTAACAAATTTGTTATATGTATTAGGTTTCTTGTAATTACATACGATAATCTGTTTTTTTTAATGTACCAGAACAAACGTCGATATCTGATACCTTGGATATTTTTTTGCTTTCAGTTTTGCTCATCGAATTGGCACATCTCATAAACTTGTCGTTGGCGAAACGTGTAATCTTCGATCCAATTGTTGGTTTCATTTTTACAATTGACTTTTTTGTATTATGTCTTAATGTGAGTAGAACATTTGTTTCCTATTTAGTGTCAAATCCTCAATAGTAAATATTCTTAGATATATTGTATGCTCTGCGTAATTTCCCAGTATCAGGAATATATGACACACATACAACCTTTTGCATTGACAAAAAACAGTGGAGGTGAGTTCCGCGAATCAAAATGTCATGAATTATACAGAATAATGTTTTCCATTTTCATAAACTCAATTTAAAGCCAATTGTTACTTTTACTACGCCGCAAAAACTTCAACAGACATGTAAGACACCAATGAAACAGAAATTCCGTCGATTATTATCCACAAGTCCCCAGGCAAATTCACAGCGTCTGACTAATTTCTCTAACATAAGTGAAGCTGCTGAGGAGGAACAAAATCATCTACATCAGCAGTCGAGTGGGGAACAAAACTTAAAAGAGGATTGCTCGGGTAATTGGATATTCATATTCGATTTTGTAACTATAAACAATGAATTATTAATTATTTACTCATTATCATTCAACAGCGAATGTAAACAATAAAGCAAATATAAAGGAAAACACTTTTGCTGGAATTGGTGAAAACTCTGGGAAAATGTCGATAATTAATTTGAATTCGAACAAATGTCACTGATTGTGGTAACAACGCAATGAAATGGCATCACTTAGTGAAAATAATTAAATAACAAGTTTATAAATTCGTTAAGAGTTGTTTGTCATTAAATTATGAACAACTTCAGAGATCAATCTTTGTTATATTGGTTATGAAAATTGTAAATGTATTTTTTTATAAAAGTTTTAACTTTTAAATTAAATAAAAAGCGAAACCAAAAATTTAAATTAAAACTTTTTCTGTACTTTTTTTTAGCAGTTTTACTTCCGTCCGAGTTGTTCAAATGGAAAAACAAAACAATAAAACTGCATTCTAAATAAATAAAATGAAAAACAAGGAGATTTAATTTTTTCCACGAATGGAATAATGAAGTAACTAGCAAGAATAAGTTTTTTATATGTATTGTTATTTTTATTTATATTTTTTTTTGTCCTTGGGCTTGATTGATATTTGCTTTTTGTTGTTTTGCGTAGATAGGATTTGAATTTGCCTTAATTTAAAATAAAAACATGGAAATCTTTAACTTCGGTAGAATCGAAGCTAAAATCCCGGCAAAAAATTTTTGAATAGCTAAGATATCGAATCTCAACAGCAAAAAAAAAGGTAAGCAAACAAAACATTAATTTTTATTTTTGTTTGATTTTCGAAACTTCATACACATACCTATTTATTTACCAAATAAAATGTTGGTTCTTTGGGAAAGCTGGTCTGTCGCTTTACACCGATGGGTCTAAGATGGATTGCGATGTGGGGTCCAGGGTACCCTCGGAGAGCTTGGCAGTGAAGGAGTTCTTTCGACTGCCGGGTCTCTGCAGTATGTTCCAGGCGGAAGTCCATGCTGTACTAGTGGCGTGCAAGCTTCTGTTTTCATTTTCTCATCAATGCGCTGGATGCTCATATTACCAAATCTAATTTAATAAGGGAATGCAAAACCAACATAATCTTGTTGGTCGCCATAACACACTTTGCCTCTCATGTATTCAGGGCATAGTGATATTCCCGAAAACGAGCAAGCTGAAACGCTGGCTAGACAGGGTTCATTGGGTGAGTCTCAGCCAGTGGTTTAGATCAAACCTTGCGAGACTGACAGCGCCATTACTGGGCATTGGTCCATCGTGCAACACGCGGCTAGATTAGGTATCGCTTATAAAAGTACCTGCTTATATGTGGCCACCTTCTGCACCCATCTCTCCACTGGATCAAACTTCTCCCGTTCTGCCCTCTTTTCCAAATCCTACCTATTAAGTTGGACCAAAAAATTCACATCTACAAAATTTCATTGAATTCGTTGGTTTCATAGGCATACTATTATGCATATCAAATGGTAACAAGTTTTGAAAAACAAAAAGAAAAACAAACCGATTAATTTTTTCAGTTAGATATAGCATCTAAAATATGTGGATCGATAGGTCTAGTTTTTATCCTTCCAAAACTTGTTTATAATAATCGGTATATAAAAATCGGTATAAGTGAAAAAAGAAAAAAAAGAATTTTTAACCATAAGTCAGAAGATTTTGGGGGAGTTCTGCAAATTCCAAATATGCAGTTTTGTTTTACTCGACCAGACCCACAATTTGACACTTCCCAGCTATTTCAACTTTTGCTTTTTAGCAATAAAATTAAAAACCGATAATTTTGCTTTACATTATCTCAGTAAAAGAATTAGGTTGGATTTAAAATATTGCAATTTGGAAGCTTAAACGGGCCAACAATAACCAAGTTTGGTTTTTGTCGCCATTTTCAAAACCTGAGACCGCTTGAAGCTCAGCGTACATATGGACACACAGACAGACATGCCTATTTGTCTCGTCAAGCTGATAGAAATTTATCTAACTAATATACTATTTTGGGTCTACGAAAACTACAAACTTTTTGACAAACGGATAATACCCATTCAAACCGAATCAGTTTGTATAATAAAAACTCACTAATAAAGTAATTTAAATTTCATTTGATCTAATTTTAGATTGTAATTTGTTTGGATTCAATTGCATTTATTTTATAATTAAATGTCCTCAGTTTGTTACACTTTTTTTCCTTTGATTGCACAATTTTTTTCTGACGCACATCAATGCATTTTCTTTATTCACAGTCAAGTGCTTTTTTTTTTATTATTTCATAATTTAATTACGTCTTTATTTTTCAATTGTTATGAATGGTGACTGTTATGCAACGTTTGTGAAACTTATATTTTCTGTCCATATTCTTAAAGCATAGAAAAACAAAATCACAAATCAAAACACAATCAGCTGTAGCCGAGCTGATTGACTGATGAAATTTAAAGTTTAAATGGTAGAGATTTATATGACACACCAGATAAACTCTTGTAAAGAAGGAATAAAACATTGACCATCTTTGGAACTCTGACTTAGATTCGGAGTTTGAATAGGTGGATTTGGAAAATTTTATTAAACCTGTCAGGTAAGTATCGCCGATGGCTGGTCACAGCTGATTCAGAGAAGACCCAGTGGTGGTCATTAGCATTGAAAATATTAATGATAGAAAGTTTGGTCATGTTCTATTACTAATGAAAGATCATTTAGAAACATTCAGGGGTGACACCGAAAACACACCATGACACCGAACGTCGAAACGAGTATTTTCAATTACACTGACAATTTCGTCAGAGGATTGCTTAAAAAAGCCCTTAAAATGTATTTTAATAAAAATAAAACTCTAAATTATCTGCATTAAAATAATTAGTTAATAAACTAAACATGCAGAATGATTACTTTTTTTAATTAATTATTTTAATGAATACACTTTTTAAAAGACAGTCATACAAACACACAAATGCTTTAATGGCGCCATTTTTTACATTTTGTATTTCGAACTTATTTGCCATTCACACGTCATCGCAAAGTCAATAGAGTTGCAAGGCTTCATTTTCAGTTTGACGGGCCGCAGATTTTTTTTTGTACAGAAATGCAAAAAATTTGGTTTTAAATAAATTTCTCTTCCATTCGAAAAATTTAAATGAGGTTTGATTCGGGGGTGTTTACTAATAATAAAAATTCAAAAATAAAAATAATCTTTTTTATTCATATTTTTGTGATAATTTTTGGGTAAATTGAATTTAGGATAAACAAAAAAATGTATGTCGTGCTCGGCGGACCAGAGGGGTCATTTCATATGTATTTTGGGTCACTGAATCCGAATTTGAAGTCCGAATTTAAAAGTTAGTTCGTGTTTTCAATTGTAATTGACGAGTTTGAAAATCAATATGATAAGATATAATAACACAAGTCGAATAATTCTTCAATTAGGCTCCATTTTTATTTTATCGAAGTTTTTTTAAATGTCCAAGGCACCACGATTAAGCAGCCAGGGCATTATTATTTCAACGTGTTTGCGATATCTATCATTGGTGTACATAAGCATTTTAAATTCTTTGGCCTCATCCGTATCGCCAATAAAATTGTCGATATTAGCTTTCTCATTTGGATCCAGCAAAACGGCAGCCATGACGGTTGTCACAGTAGTATATCCCCAAATGCCATACTTGAAAAGTGCAGCATGAATATCTCTCAATTTTGGTATTGGCTTGCTATATCTAAGCAATTTCAAATGTTCGATCAGACAATCATGATAAAACTTAATAAAATAGTCGAATTTGCTTAATTTGTGTTCGAACTTTGTAGAAGAGATCAAAAAATATAGCAAGTCCTGAGCAACTGTTCCATATTTTGGTATTTGATAGTCGACTAAGTAGGTTTCCTTTATACCGCCAAATGCATCATATTGAAACATAATATTGTTACTCCAACAATCGCCATGATTTAAAACATTAAATTCATTTGGATCCACTTTGGACATTTTGAAATAAAAATCTAATAAATTTGGACGCAGCGCTTTCTACAAAAAAAAAAAAAATGTTTTTGTATTGCATTAAATAGAAATTCACTTAAGTTTATTACACTTCAACTTACCACTTTTTCGATATATTCTTCATGTCCCTTGTACATAGGCATACACTCGTTGAGCTGTTTGGTAGTATTTATGTTCTTTTGCTCCATTATAGTTCGGTTAGTTTCGTTAAAGAGTCCATCCGCGTATTTGGGTGCATATGGGCCTTTCGTTGCCACGCGTACTGCTGAAGCAGCATGCCACTGTGCTAGCTTACGGAGAACACACTGCGTATGGACAATATCGAGGCCTTCCAAGCGATTTGAATTCTTAAAACCTTTACGACTTAAGTCCTCCAATAGAACGTACTCATCTGGAGCATTAATTGTATAGTTTTTGGCACCGAATTGAATCTCCATACCAGCATCGTGGTACAGCTGCTCTAACTCGGGTACAATATTTTGATACATTTCACGCTCCACTGTAAAGATGTTGTAATTCTTTATTACAGAACGAAATGCGTCCGAGTCAGGAGCAATTTTCATCATAAACGATATCGATTTGCTTTTGCCATCTGAAATGAAAATATTGTATTTTATGTTCCATTAAATTTATAATTATCGTTTTTATATTGAACCTTCTAATTCAACATCGATCTCCAAACGAAGCATAACGGTTGCATAGTTTTCACCTGCTCCTACGCCTGGCTTTGCCTTAAAAGATATGGTTTTTTGATAGTCCGGAATAGTTAGTCGAAGAACATCATCGAAGAGCTCGGCTTTAAGCCATGTAGGTACTGTTCCCGATACTTTGTCATTATTAGTTGCAGCTGATGATGCAAGTTTGTTAGCTGATTGCGTTGCCATTTTTGTTTTGTTTTTTTTTTTTTTTTTTTGCGATGTGCTTCGTTTGATCGTCGATGCGATACTACTGTGGGCTGATGTAATTTTTTTATATTTTTATACTGTTTTTCCAACAGCATAAGCTACACTGAACAAAATACTCTTGCTTAAGTACTTATGAAAATCAAAATTATCGGGCGTACGTTTGTCCAAATATGGTACGGGTCGGAATGAGTCATGAAAATGTTAACTAAAATGCTAATTAAATACAAAACTTATCTAAACATTTTTTTCGTTAGAAAATCATATCTGTTACAAGAGCTTTTTTTCTACATTTAGTTAACAGAGCGGAATGCTCTGTTGGACTCTGTTAAAACTTTGGTTTACGCAACTTTTGTATAATTTTGTAAATATTTTTTTAATTGTACAATTAATCAATTGTTAACTTCCAAATGCCAGTACAGAGAAAGAAGAAATTTCAATAAAGGAGTTTTATTAAATTTTGTAGATTTTACTCGAAATTTTTCTTCCAGTAAAACTCTGGAACTAACTGACAAAAAATCAAAATCGAGTATATACTATAGTAAATTCCGTTCGTTTAATTTTTACAGTCAGTCTGCTCCCGATAACCATTGTGGTAAATTCCCAATTTTGTGGCATAAATTGAAAGTTTTAAAACTGTTTATAATTAAAAATAAAATAAGTATTTTATTATTTTAGCGATGAACCTGGGATTTGATTGTTTACGATTACAAGGGTACAAGGGTATATTAAGTTTGTGCGAATGTATGTAACAGACAGAAGGAGGCAAGATAGACCCTATAAAGTATATATATTCTTAATCATCATTGGAAGGGGAGTCGAACTAGTTATGTCTGTCTGTCCGTCCGTCTGTCCTGCTGCCTGCAATACGAGAGAGATTATCTTGGTGACTATAAGAGATAGAGCCCTTATTTGAAACTTAGACTCTACTTCGCAGTCAAGTGTTCACTGGCAAACGGTTTTTCTATAGACCCATTTATGGGTACCCCCATACAAATCTACCCCAAAATTTAAAGTTTTTGCATAAAAAGTAGATGTTTTTCATTCTAGGAAGTCCTAGTTTGTTATAAATTATGTCTATGATGGTCCCAATGAAATATCCCCCAATTTGGGTGGGACCAACCAAATTTTATGTATAGCCCCCATACAAATCTAGCCCAAAAATTTTTTTGTTTTTGCACAAAAACGTCATTGTTTCATATTCTAGGAAGTCTAAATTTAATATAAATTAGGCCTAGATAGTCCCAATGATGCGGACCAATATGATTAGGTCCAACAAAATTTTAGGTATAGCCCCCATACAAAGATATACTCGATTTTTAAGTATTTGTATTCATAAAGATTGGGTACAGAGTATCTTGTAGTCGAGGATACACGTCTTCAGCGTTCTTTCTTGTTTAACTTTTACGGTTGGCTTGCATAAACTGGTATACGCATGTTCAGTGCCTTTTAAATCAGGGCTGTAAACTGGTTTTTGAATCAGGGCTGCAAACAGCATTTTCGAACGTTTGCTCCGAACTATAAATCGAAGCAGTTCTTCTGAAAGCCAATGGCTTTCAACCAAAAACTGAACCATGCAAGTGGCAAAAGTGGTTCCAATCCGATCACCATTTCTTAAAAAAATAAATTGTGTAATATTAAACATTATAATATTACAAAATATAGTTGAGTTTACATCGAAGTATATGCGAAAATGTTGAAAATGTTAATAGAAGTTCTCGTAGACTTGATTATGTCAAAACCATGCTCATAAAGGTTGTAATAATTTTAAATTTCCATCATTCCGATCGTCAAACAGTCGGTAAGTGTGAAGAGCGCTAAATTAAAATTTCAATTCAAGTCAAGCAATATGCGAGTACTCTGGACTTCGTTGTCTTTGACTAAAGAACTGCGTACATCAACATTTGTGATTTAAGATCAAGGGATCATGGCAATAGTAATGAGAAACATCGGTGTTTACTTTAAAAAAAAATCAGCATTTTTGGTAGCCAATCGATTACTCTCAATCGACTCGAAATGGCCAGGATCGAATACGGTGTTTCGGAATGGTATTTTTGGCAAAAAGTCAAAAAAGCATTTTGGTCCAGGAAGTTGATCCTTTCGATACGCCATTTTCATCAGCAATGTCTCTCATAGTTAATCGACGGGTGCAAGCACTAATTCTTTTACTTTTGAATGTGAGCATCGTCCGTTGAGGTCGATGGTCGACCAGGGCGCTCTTCGTCGTTCACATCTTCTCGGCCTTCTGAGAACATTTTGTACCACCGATAAACGTTGCTTCGGTCCAAGGTAGCTTCTCCGTATGCCACAGTCAACATTCGAATGCATCCGCGCACTTAATTTCGTTTTTCACACAAAATTTGATACAGGTTTTTTGATCCATTTTTTTGAATAGGTAAAAATCGAAGACGATCCAAAACACGTGCAAGCAAAGCTGCTGTCAACAATTAAGTGAACATTCAAAATGGCCGAGCTTGTCGGCATAAGTGAGAGACATGAGTAAAAACCTAACACCACAAAAAATCAAAATTCGAATATACATAACCCGCGAAAATTCAAAATTCGCGATACTTTTGAACACACCTCGTACAAATCGTATTTGTAATTTTGTATACATGCATCAGACAGACAAACAAAACGATTCTATTAAACCATCAATTCTGTGTATGAATGGTCAATTCAATTTTGTGACATCTATCAACTAAAAACAATTTTATTTTTCAAAGAAGCAATAGATTTTCGGCTATCTATTTCGTCTATTAATGAAATGAAAATAAATTTGAAGTGCATATTTTCAACTTATTTTAATCTAAAATCATCATCAATGTCGCTTAGTGACGTTAGGTGACATCACGTAATACTCTGTTAATGGATCCATGCACTTACACATGTTCCAAAATAATGTAAGGTCACTTAAGGATAATGTTGTATACTGAAGATGCACACGTGTAAGAAAAAAAAAAAAATAAACAAATAATCAATAATCCGGCTAAGTTAATTCAGTGCTAATGTACGAGTATATTTATTCATAAAAGATGTTAATTCAATGAGAGTGTGATGTGATTTAGGCGTCTGAAAAAATATGTTTTACCGCATTTGTATACATAACATTTGAATATATCAAGCATTCTACGATATCAATTTCAACAATAACAACACGACATTCTAAGAACACTCAAAAAGAAAAAAAGATACTCGAGCTAAAATTTGGCAAAAACAAAAATAAATGAATTTAAGAAAATCGATATAATTTATTCACTGACTGAGTGACAGATAGGAAGGTGAAATTGTTACTATAGATTCATGCTATTACATATAGAGATGAGATAGCGGTAAATTTGTAATGAATACATACGGACAAACAGACACACGGACATGGCTATATCGATTCGTCTCGTCGAGCTGATCAAGAATATATAAATTTTATGGGTTCTACGATGTCTCTCTTTCGGGTTACAGACTTTTAGACAAACTGAATATACCCTTCACACTTTGTGTGGCGAGTATAAAAATGGTTATTTTTTAAGCTTATTCAAATATGGTGAGAACTTTTGTTATGGTAGTCCATGTGTACAGTTTAGATTTTATATGGATCAGTTAACTATATATGTACATTATATCCTATATCACTGAGTCCCTATACCATGTAGTTCCTATACAATTCAATTTTCGAATTATTGTCACGAAAATTTCGTGAATTTTTATAGTTGGGTCATACTATATGTACACTACCCGTCAAAAGTTTGGGTACACTTACTTTACTTTTGAATTCTACAAAATCAGGTCAGTGAATTTTATCAGGAACTTTCGTTCTGCTAGACAGGGGAGACAGTGGGAGACGAGTAAATCGTCTAGTTCCTATTACTCGTAACATCTCAGTGCTGCAAAACTCGTTCCACGAGTTATATTTCTAATTGTCGGTGTCATCTTTCTTTGCAAAAAGAAAAGAAGGACTTTTTTTATTCCAAAGCACAACTGTTCAACAAAAATTCACAAACAAGTCGACGTTATACAAATAATATTATCTCTCTGATTATAAAAATGTAAATAAAACTACAAATTTCATGTTTCTGTCATGAGAGCGTTACAAAGAAAGAGCGAAACTGGGTGTTATCAGAGTCGTCATCGTTGTGGGAGGCCTTAAACTACGTCAAAACAAGAGGATAAGTTCAACTGTGTTGTAAGCAAGAAAGATCCTTTTCGAACAGCCCCTGAAATTCGAAATTAACTCAACTCCGCGAGCGAGGCACCAGTATCTGTTTCGACGGTACAGCGACGACAACGAGATTACGGCTTAACAAGGTGCGTCGCCGCAAAAAAAACCATCATTTCTCCAGCAAAACAAAGTTAAGAGATTAAATTGGGCTAAAAAACATAAAGATTGGACAACCGAACAACCACAGCTAAGCATGGTGGAGGATCAGTGTTAGTTTGGGGATTCTCTGCTGGGGAAAAAGTTGGTGATATTGTGAAAATTGAGGGTGTCATGGAAAAAAATGTCTACCACAACATTCTTCAATGGCATTCTTTTCCGTGGGTTTGGACCGCGGATTAGTTTTCGAACAGGATAACAATCCTAAGCACACTTCTAAATTTTGCATATTACATCGCAGCCAAAAAGAAATGCAGAAAGAACTCGGATTTATCAGTCCCAGATTGTAACCCAGTCGAATTGCTGTGGGACGAGTTGGACATAAAAATGAAAAAAATTGCAAACGACTAATACGAAACAACTTTTGACATTTCATTTCTAATACAATATTACTTCAAAATTTCTTACAATTTGTCAAGTGGACCCAAACTTTTACCGGAAGTGTATGTGTGCATAAGTCGTATTTGTAGAGAAATGTATTAGATTATCCCATTAAACTCGATTTAACCTGTTTTGTCAACTTCTTCCCTATAGAATATGAATCCTTTTTCGCTGTGAGTTTTATTCGTGTTGTTACATATACAAACAAGTATTTATCGTGTGTGTATGTGTGTTTTTATATATGTATATATATATGCATATACATTGATATATATTCAAGCATGTAAAATGATGTGGATTCCTGGAAAGTAATAAGTCAAAACGTAGTTGAAAATAAAATTAAAAGTTCGTTTACTGTTGCGTGTATATTTACTTTTGTATGTCAAAACACGCTGAAATATTTAAGAAGAAAAGTTAAAAATTAAAGCTTACAAATAATTTAACAGATTTTAAAAATCAAGGAAAAACGTTCCGAAACTCTGATACCCGTCTCACGACATTTAGATAAAATTTCCCGATGGATTTGGAGGCTATGCTCAAAAACATGCGAAGCCCCAAGGTTCTAACGTACAAACTAATTAGGACCAAAAAATCAGAAATAATTAGTATTTTCATATACAACCTCAAAACGTTGTGTATGGGAGCTATGTCGGAAATAGGGGGGGCGGCGTGGTTTTTTAAAATAAAAAATGCCTCAGGGCCAAACTAGGGGTAACTTTAACATTCCAGGTCATATGGAAAAATTCATAAAAAAGCAACGCAACAGACTCATCGAGCTGATCAAGAATATATATACTTTTGGCATGCGTTGCTCATTTAATTTCAGAAAGACAATGAGTTTTCATTAGCTGTCAAGTGCTTATCTTTTATTATTTTCTATTAAAATTAAATTTTAATTAGGGATAAACGCACCTAAGATGTAATTCTGAAATTAAATAAGTAATTAATTTGACTTCTCTACTTAAACCAAAATGATAAACTCTGTGGCAAATTGTTATTCTATTCATATAATGTGCGGAAAGAATTAAACATAATTATTTCGCTTGTTTAAGAAATGTTCACAAAAACTTTTAAATTAAAACAATGAAAAGTAGGTTGGGTTAGGTTAAAATGGCCGCCGCGAACTCTCGCGACGTCACCTGGACCAAAAAGGCCCATTGTGATACCATATGATCCCTATTGTATATCCTCCTACTCGAACCAGCTCGATACCCTTTGAAGGCGGCTACTGCATCAATCTTGACTGATGCAATCTCTGCCAGACTATCAAGAAACGGCCTACCAAGTACGGTAAACCTTATTCTCCCAAGGGCTGGGCAGCGGCAGAGAAAATTTTCTACTGTCTCCTCCTCTTCCTCGTTTCTACAGCTCCCACAGAAGTCATTTGAAGCTACCCCTAGTCGGAAGGCATGTCTTCCCACCAGGCAGTGTCCCGTGAGAGCGCCCACCATCATGGATAGGGTCTGTCTATTATGGCGCATGAGTTGGGCTGTTCGTTTAGTGCTATACTCTGGCCACGTAAGTTTCGAGATATTAAATTTGGGATTTGTGGTCCATCTAGTCTCTGCCATTCTGATTATTTCCTCTTTCACTCGTAGCTTCCGAGAGACCATGGGAATTTCTGTTGAACTCCTCCCTGGAGGAATAACGGAATTTGTACCTTCTCTGGCCAATCTATCTGCTTCGCAATTACCTAATATATCTTGGTGACCCGGAACCCATGTGAGGCAAATATCCCTAATTGCTCAGCCATCTCGTTGAGAGATGTGCGGCACTGGTAGGTAGTTTTGGATGTATTATTGTTGAAGTTAGAATCACTTTACAAACAATAAAGAATGGTACAAGAATATGATAAAGCTAAACGGTGGTCATACTCGACTGCAGCAGTCATTCTTTTAAATGAAAAGTAACTTATATATTTATTTTTGTACCCATCACACATATCAGTTTGTCGGAAAGTTTGTAACGCATTAAAGGAATAATTGTACACCCTATAAAGAATATATATATATATTTCATTTTCAGTAAACTTTAAAGATGCCAATCCAACTTGAAAATTATATTATTTAATATTGTTTTTAATATTTTTTTTATGAAATTTGCTTTATATAAAAATATACGAACAAAAAGAAAGCTTGAAGTTTACCCACAAAATATATTTTTATTTATATTCTAGTAAATATGTTTTAGATGCAGAATAAACCTTTTATAAATATGTGCAAATTTCAAAGCAATAAATATTTTTTTTTTTTGAATTTTAAAAGAAAAAATTTAAAATTATTTTGAATTTAATCGATAATAAAAATTCAACAAAGTTATGAAATATAAAGTATTATTATTGACAAATTTTGTATAAATAGAATAAAAACGAGGGGAAACGTTT
This sequence comes from Leucophenga varia, assembly GCA_018903435.1. NCBI lineage: Eukaryota > Metazoa > Arthropoda > Insecta > Diptera > Drosophilidae > Leucophenga > Leucophenga varia. The sequence continues at coordinate 26,618 of JAEIFJ010000815.1, forward strand.
ACTTTGGTGGGACCGAAGCTTGAATACCCGCCATATTTTGGTTTAGTTGACTTATGATCATCAGTGCCTTAGGTAAAATTTGGAAAAGAAATGGCTTGGAGTCAATAGTTCGATACAATAAAAGTTAAGATACAACAATTGTATCAAATTCTAATCTAAGGACAGAAGAATAAACATTTTCTTGAAAAAAAATTACAAAATGGGTGGTGAGTTTGTAAGGGGTATTTGTTAATTAGTAGTGTGTACATAGACTAACATTCGTTATGTTTTTAGCTTATTTATAGTGAATACATATTTACATATTTAGAAATAATTATTATTTTCACACAAAAATTAGAAATTACCACACGGACAGACAGACAAACAGAGACAAACAAACAGACAGACAGACAGACAAACAAACGGACAAACACACAGACGAACTTCCCGCAGAGTTATTTAAGACCGGCGGCGAAGAGTTGATTCGATGTATGCATCAACTTTATGCAAAATATGGACTAGTGGGCTTTGCTAATCCTTAAGAAGGAGGCCCCGCCGTCTGCGCAAACTGTCGCGGTATAGGTCTCCTGCCAATCGCATATAAAATTCTGTTCTTCATACTGTGTAACTGACTGGTACCTTGCGTACAAGATGTGGTTGGACGTTACAAATGTGGTTTTAGACCGAAGAAGTCGACCATCAACTCCATATTTACACAACGCCAGAACCTGGAGAAATAAAAAAAAATCAAGTAGACACATACTACTTATTTGTCGATTTTAAAGCCGCTTTCGAGACGCCAATAAGATCAACCGCAAAATTGATGCTTAACTTATATATACCATATTCGGAAGAACAAACCAATGTTCCAACAAATTGACAATATAGTTTATTAAGGATGCGGTATGGCTAGAGAGATACTCAAATTAATACTGAACAGACCCAGTTCAAGTACCTCATAACGATTGACGGTTTGGAAGATCCGAGGGATGAGTTCGTTTCAGTCTACGCTGCGTATTTAGGTTAAGAAGGTTTCTTGCCAATATATTTGGATGTATATTAAGTTTTCCGAAATAATTTTTGCTGTGACATGCAATCTCCTCTACAACCGTTGGTAGTCTTAGGTCTTTATGTATGTTTTCATTTCGAACATACTATGGAGCTCCAGTTATCTTACGAAGTGTAATGTTTTGATACCTTTGTAAGATATTAATACTAGATCGAGCTGCAGTTCCCCACAGCTGTACTCCATAAGTCCACACAGGCATAAGGATGGCTTTATATAGCCTAATTTTATTTTCTAGGCTGAGTTTAGATCTACACCCAAACAACCAGTGCATGAGCTGTGTTTTAAGTTTAAGCTGTTCTCTTTTTTACAACAATATGATTTCTCCATGTTAGTCTTTTGTCTAGTATTACGCCCAAATATTTAACAGCATCGCACATGGGTATTAATACATTATTGAAAAACGTTTGGAGCTTTTATGAGCTGCTTTTCTGTAGTGACCACTATGTTCCATTTTTGCATCCATGTCTCAATAAGATGCAGTTGGTGCTGTAGTATACGCGTTGCTTCTGAGACAGAATTTGCTCTGGAAATAATCGCTGACTTGACTACAGTTTCTGCCAGGCATATCGGCTGTATAAAGCGTATAAAGCAAAGGTGCCAGTACACTGCCTTGAGGTACACCTGCATGTATATCTTTGATTGCCGAACGAGTATCTTCGCATCGTACATAAAAATGTCTATCTTCCAGGTAAGATCGTAGAAAATGATACTGGGGAGATGGTAGCGACTGCTTTATTTTATAAAGTAGACCCTTGTGCCAAAAACGATCGAAGGCCTGCTTAACATCTAAAAATACTGCTGCGCAATATTGTTTGTTTTCAAAGGCTTCAAGTATTTCAGTTACAATCCGATGTATTTGTTCAGGCGTACCATGCTTTCGCCGAAAGCCAAATTGATGATTTGAAAGTATGAAACCATCAAGAAGTGGAAGCATTCTTCGAGCGAAAATTCTTTCGAATATTTTCGACAATTTCCCAGCAGACTAATAGGTCGATATGAAGACAGCTCATTTTCAGGTTTGCCAGGCTTAGAGTTAAGTATAATCTCTGCGCATTTTCAATGCCTTGGAAAATAGCTAAGCCTGAAACATACATTAAAGATGTGGACAAGTATCAAAATGACTTTTACTGGAAGCGCTTTTATGATTGACGCATCAATTCCATCGTATGCCATCGATTTTTATTCCAAAAAAAGTATTTCAGTTTTGCTCAAATCATATAAAATTTATATATAGTCCCTATTCAATTTTTACTTGCTTTATTGATTCTTTTTTACATTTTTAATAACACATTTTTTTCCTTCTTGTGTAAATGAGAAGTTTATTTTTTTAAAAGAAACAAAAGTTGCTGTTGTAAAAAAACAAAACATAAAAAATACAGAGCAAGTAAAAACCTTTTTTTTAAAAGTGCCCCAGTAATTGTACTCAAATCAGCTCAATTTAATTCAGATATTAATTCTCCAGATGTTTGTTCATATCCTGATAGTAATCCGTTTCGATCCGTTTTATATGATGTTGCCAAAATTTGGGAGAGTATTTGCGGTCATCGGATAGCCAAAGTCATATTTATCGCAATCTCTTTCGCATTATGTGTTGCGCTATGTAATTGCAGATACATCAGCATTTGCTGGAAAGATTAATCAAACATTTAAATAAAATATTTAGCACTTGATGCAATGAGACGAAACACACAAAACATATATTCTACGAAACAACAATTATTGGAAAAGTGATCAAAACCGCGCTCAAAGTCCTTTCACGGAATTTGAACATTTTCTTTTTTTTTCTTAAACCAATAAAGGGTGTCCCAGAATTAACGCAAGTCCCACAACTAACGCATGATTTGCAGTATGGTTCAGTTTTTAATTGGAATTCCGTTCACGGTTCCAAACAAACGTTGAAATAGGTCGGTAGGTCGGTTCTAAAACACGTTGGTAGCCCTGCAAAAAAAAAAAACAAAAACAAGAAAAAACATTAACTTCGGTAGCACCGAAGCTCAAATACCCGCCAGACGAAACTTTAACCATTTTTCTTGAAAAAGAAAAAATGGGAGATAAGTTTGTATGGGGTCTATATGTAGATCCTTGTCATATCGGTAGCATATTCATAGGATAACAGTAGAAGTGATTTTACACAGATTGGAGTGAATATATCCATAAATAAGAACTATTTTCATACAAAATCTAAAAAATGGGCACTTGGTTTGTATGGGGGCTATATCTAAAAATGGGCGTGGCACTTTCATATTCAAACTTGACCTGGTCGTTGCCGAGAATAGCTTAAGTTTTTTTGTATGAAAATATTTATTATTTATACATATATTCACTCCAAATTGGGTAAAAACACTTATAATGTCATCCAATGTCTAATCAAATTTGCCACGCCCATTTTTATGAACATATATCCCCCATTCAAACTAACCGAACATTTTCGAATTTTTATGTGAAAATGGTTATTATTTAGAAATGTATTCACTACAAATTGCCTAAAAACACATCTAATATCATCCAATATTAAAAGCAAGGCGACATGCCCATTTTTAGCTAAAGTCCCCATACAAACTTTCCTCCCATTTTCGAATTTTTATATGAAAATGGTTATTTTTTATTAAAGTTTTGACTCCAAATTGGGTAAAAACACTTTTAATATCATCTAATATCAAATCTATAAATCTATGTATAAAAGCTTCGGTTCCACCGAAGTTAACTTTTATATATTTGTACTGGGTACCATAAAAGAATGTGATTGTTTCACATTTTCTCGTAAACACAGAAACCTAAAAAATAGGCAGCCAAAAAAAGGTTTGTGGCATGCACGCAATACAAAATAAAAACCGAAATATTACGTATACGTATGCACGAATATATTTTGTACAGAAATATCGAATACAATACATTTGTTCAGGGTCTATAAAAATATCTCGTTTAAAAGTTCATATTTTCTTTTACTATAAATCATATACACGTGTAGGTATGTATTGTAACTTATTTTTTAAATTGATTTTTATTTTAAAGAAAATTTTAACGTAAATTTTTAGCACGGCTAACCAAATGTTCTCTAAATATATTTTTAAATGAAACAGTTTATACAAAATATTTAAAAGGCAATTAATGTTTAAAAAAAAATATTTCCAAAAAAATTATTCTAACTGCTACGAATCTGTCATTAAAATAATTTGTAAAAACTATTTTCTTTTAAAATATATTTAGTGAGAATGTTGTTACCCAACAAATTCGCTAAGAAATAATTTTTTTTTTTTAACTTTCAACTTTTCTAAAATTTCATACATAACAACCGCAAAATGATTGTTGACTAAGTAAAAGTTTTTTTTTTTTTTTTAATTTAAAGACTATATACAATATGTCTATTTGAGACAAGGGTAGGTCCAGGGGTTGAGTTCTTTTAAGCCGCCTTGTGTGTTGGCTGTTGTCAAGTAAGTTAATCGCTAATTGATTATTATGATGCTCCAGTCTGCTGATGTAGCGAGTTCCGAATTTACACATTTCCTTTTGCACAGACGATACGTCTAGGTCTCTGTGGATGACGGAGTTCCTAACGTAGATTGGTGCACCTCAGCTGCCGTCCCCATGAGTTGGATACCATAGGTCCAAATGGGCTTAAGCAGCTCTTTGTAGAGCAGTACTTTGTTGCGAGTGCTCAGCTCAGATCTCCTGCCCAGAAGCCAGTTCAATTTAGCTAACTTTACGTTAAGCTGCTTCCTTTTGGCCTCAAGATCAGATTGCCGGTTTAGACGCCTGTCTAGGAAGAGGCCCACTTACCTCGCCTTGTCCACCACTGGGAGGACTGCACCTTTGAGCCTGCGGGTTGCAAAAGTCATTTTAGAGAAACCAAATAAAAGTAAAAAGAAAATAATAATTTCAAAATTTCATATTATTCTTATATCATATATATTGTAGAATATATAAAAACACAGTTGGCGCCACTTTAAATGGTGAATTTTAATAAGTATGTTTCAAATTTATTTTTATTGAAAGATTAAGTACTCTAAAAATTTAAACATTTTTAAAAGAATTTTTAACAGAAAATTTAAGAATATTTAAAATTTCTGAAAAATATTTAAAAAAAACCTTAAAATTTATCTTTATCCTCATCTAAAGCATCAAACGCCAACGGGACAAAATGTACTTTAACCATCCAACTGCTGTGAAATATATGAAAGACTGTCAATGGATTTAATTTGGCGCTTTGATAAACATTGAAAACCCTATCGATGCCATTTCTGCTATTTTATTGCAAAAATATTCGAAAGCTAAAAAAGCCAAAAGCATGTTCAATTTTTTTGCTTGGCTTCAATTTGTTTATGAATCTGTACTGGAATAGCCATCTCAATCGTAGTTAAGAGATTGGATCATACAAAAATCAATATTGTGCTGATATCCCACACAAACCCGAAAGTCAAAAATTTATATCTGTAATTTAATGTCAGCACGCATCCAGACTATAGTGCGTATGAATACGGATCAAATAGCAGCCAAATTATCATAATTAATTCTGTGAAGCATCGAGCCACGCATGCACTTACGCTAATTATGCCAATATATATTCCAGCATAAAATTAATGAGCAACAGCAATGATTTAAGATGAGGAGGCACGAAATTTTTTTTTATTATGATAGCACAATACCGTCAAAATTAATTTGAAGGTTCAAAAACCAAAAATTTAAACTGAACGGTAACTTAAAATTGAAACAAGTCTTAAATTTTACTTTTAACGCGATTCTGTAAAAAAAAGGTGGACAAGGATATCCTCAATAAATAAATCAATGAAAGTGTTCAAGAGGTGTTACAGTATCGAAATCTGAAAATTTAAGAGTTAAAACTGAAAAAATATCATAGTTCATAGAATTTGTAATAATTTTGACTTATTTTTTCACTTGAGTAACACTTTACTGCAATAAGAATTGTAATATACAAAATTTTACACTTCTGAAAAGTAGCTCAATTAATTTAAAACAATTCGAGACCTATTTAGCCAAGATCTGCTAAGAAAATTTGAAAACATAGTAAAATACAAGGAAAAACGTTATCTTCGATAGAACTGAAGCTGAAATACTCGCCACACGAAACTTTAAATAGTTCGTCAATAATGATCAACGACGAAGATAATATTCCGAAAAAGGGGTTGCGTGGGGACAACTCAAGTTGGGGCTCAAATAAGACGCATATACTAAATATAAAATTTAAAGTCGAGTATGCTCTGATTGCAAGATACCCTATACCCAATCTTTATGTACCTTAAGTTAAGTTGTATCTTTCTACCATACCTCATTGAATTGAATTTTTAATACAAAAAGTTGAAAAAATCGGGTATATTTTTGTCTGCGTACTATACCTAAAAATTTGGTTCCTACAATAAAAAACAATGACGTGTTTATGCAAAAACCTAAAATTTTGGGGTATATTTGTATGGGGGTACCACTTAAAATGGGTCTAGAGAAAAACCGTTTGCGAGTGAACCCTTGACGGCTCGAAAGAGTCTGAAGTTTCAAATATGGTGGCCCTATCTCTTATAGTCTCCGAGATAATCTCTCTCATACGGCAGCAAGCAGGACGGACAAACGGACGGAAAGGCGGACGGACAGACGGACGGACGGACAGAAGGACATAAAGCTAATTCGACTCCCCTTCCAATGCTGATCAAGAATTTATACACTTTATATGGTCTATCTTGGATCCTTCTGCCTGTTACATACATTCGCACAAACTTAATATACCCTTTTACCCTTTGGGTACAGGGTGTAACAATGACGTTTTCATGCAAAAACTCAAAATTTTGGGGTACATTTGCATGGGGTACCCCTTAAAATGGGCCTAGAGAGAAACCGTTTGCAAGTGAACACTTGACGGTTCAGGAGAGTCTAAGTTTCAAATATGATGGCCCTATCTCGTATAGTCTCCGAGATAATTCTCTCATACGGCAGACAGACAGGCAGACATATGTAGCTAGTTCGACTCCCCTTCAAATGCTGATCAAGAATATATATAGTTTACATGGTCTATCTTGCCTCCTTCTGTCTGTTACATACATTCGCACAAACTTAATATACCCTTTTTCCCTTTGGATACAGGGTATAAAAATAACGATTTTCCTACAAAAAATCCAAAAAACGTAGTAAGTTTGTATGGGGGCTATACCTTTAAATAGACGTGGCACCTAAGTTCTTACATACAAACTGCCTAAGACCAACAAAAGCTTAAGGCGAAAATTTCAGGTCAATATCGTTACAACCTTTCGAGTAAAACGCATTGCAACAGACAGACGGACGGACGGACAGAAAGACGGACAATGCGTTACATACTTTCCGACAAACTGATAAGACTCGTATACTATGTGTGGCGGATATAAAAATAAAAGTTTCACGAATGTACGCATAAAATAAATAAGAGACGGGTTTCCTTTAAGACCAAATTATTGACTTTTTCTGGTATCGTTTGTACGAGAATTCAGTTAATTATGATGTTTCATCAGCTATTATTTACCCAATCAAACCTAACTGGCTATAAAGGGAGATTGGACTTTAAACTTAAACTTTTATAGGATTTGTGTACTTTGTGTGTTAAAAAGCAATGCGCCACGCCTACTTTTAGGCATAGCCCCTATAAAAAATTACAACTTATTAACCACTTTTATAAAGCTAATAGGTAACAATAATTTTATATGAAACCAAATCTTCAGTATGAAGATGGTTGAGGTCGAACTGCAATTTTCAAAATTTTTAAGAACGTTTTTAATTTGTTTAGAATTTAAATTTTAAATTTAATACAAATACTGAGCACGAAGATTTATGCACGTTAAATGTTGTGTGACAGGTACACATATATAGTAAGCTTCTAAACGAAGTTGATGTTTTTTCTTGTTTTTACGACAAAATTGGACA
>JAEIFJ010000816.1:0-55518 GCA_018903435.1 Leucophenga varia
CTGCAGCGTAACCATGTGTAATTCATGTGTTATGGCTAACTTAAAATGTACTTAAAAATACCAGTTTTTTTAAAGTACTCAAATTGTGTTAGGAAACGCTGCAATCAGCTTTTTTTATTTTTTATTTTTGTTTGAAAAGCAAAATATTTTAGTATGGAAAAATTAGAAAATTGACTTCTTAAGTAATCCCTAATGTGCCTAATGCATTGTTGAAGTGGAATTTTAATTTAACTGCATTGTTGCCTTCCAAATAAAATCGGTTTTGGGATGGTTTAAAAGTCTATAGCGGACATAGAAACATTCTTAATATATATCAAGTTTGTTTGATGACTTAATGTGTCGCTTGTGCCACCTACGTATTAAACGATTTATTCGCTTCTATTGAGTAATACTTTTGTGGTTTCTATTGGAAGTAGTTAGGGTTCATTATATACATACAATGAAATGCTAATTAATCTACAATTAATCAACAATTAACACAATTCATTTTTACATGCTTCACACTAAAATGTACCTACGCGTATAAATTTTATATAAGAAAAAAAAAGCAATTCACGAATTACAATAATTGGCCATAATCAAAACAACAAACGTTGTGCTTGTTTCATTCTAAGTAGTTGATTATTATTTTGTTTGGTTTGGTTTGTTTTGTTTTTTATTTTCTCATTTCCTGTGCCACAAAACTCGCCTAATGAGCGTACTTTTGAAGTCATTGAGTAGTCCTGGCGTACGTAACAAGACGAGAATACGACGAACAAGTTGACTTTTGAAATAAGTTTAACCGAAAAGAAAAAACAATGAACTACGCTGGTACGTAGACAAGAGCATCAATAACAGCAGCCGTAGTAGCAAACAAGTTGAACTAATTTACAATAATAATAATGCAATTTAGAAAGCCAACAATAACTTTTATCAAAGCAAAGCAAAGTAAAGCAGAGCAGAACAAGGCGTACTACTTGGCAGCCACAATAAACATCAAGGCTAAACTTGTACTTGTGAAGCAGGATAATACAGAGAATATGCTGAAGATTATACGCAGCTCTGAATTAAGTTTTGAGTTGAATAAGAACAATTACAACAACAAAAACAACTACGACAATAACTCAAGGCGATATTAATCCCACGCGTATTGACGATTATAATTTTATGGTAGATAATTTTATACTTGATCGTAATGATGCCAATGATGATGATGATGATGATGAAGATAATTACAGAGAATTATAACGAACGCAATGAAAAAGTTTCTCCTTCACGCAACGGCAACGCTGCGTATGCGTAACAACTAATTAGCACTTTTGAAATTGTTGCTAATACGCAGTGTTGACTTCTTTATTATTATTTTTTTTTTTCAAATTTGTCTACATGAAATTTACTCCGTTTAGATTTATTTTGAAGCACTTTAAAATTGTTTGTAATAAATTTAATTTATTTCAACAAATTGAATTTTGCTTTTAATGCATCCAAAGCTGAAATCAATAATCATCAACATTTACCAAATTTATCAATTTTACAAAACATTGTAAAGTAAATTTAAATTATTTCTGTCGTTAGCAAACATATTATTTTATAATTAGGTAAATACCTAAAGGCATGCATATAACTTCAGCTAAATGCATAAATTCATTAATGAAACAAATTATGCCAAGAAGCCCTTAGTAAGGACATTCAGAGTAAAGTTGTTATTCATGTTTTCCTTTGTAATAAATTGTGTCTTGTTAGTAAATTACTTTGTACTTAATAAAGTCGTTTGCAGCATTTTACAATATAATCCTGCACTAACTATTTCTAGCTATTTTGTATATTTAAAACAACAAAAAAAAATGTAACTATTTAAATTTATGCATTTATCGATTTATATTTTTGTTATAAAACCAAAATATGTCCTTTTTACGAAATGCATAAAAATTTACGCTTTTTAAAATGCCATTAATAATGCATCGACACCTGAAATACGTTTTTGTTTTGAATTATGGCACAGCGAAGTAAATTGAAATGTTGACGTATTTGCAAATAAATAAAATGTTTCATAAAAAAATAAATTCATAAAAGCAAATGTCATGGTTTGCTGATGTAAAATATTGTAAAATATTGAAAGCAGCTACAGTGCAATTGTCGCACAATAATAATAATAAAATTTTACTATTTTAAAATATGAAATCAATTTTTAAAATTTTAAATTTTTAGTTTTAATTTAATTTTTTCCTTTTCGATATAATTAAATTACGTAGGGTAACTAGAGTTTAACCAATTATAATGGTTGCCGCAATTTCTAGTTGCTTTGGTCTCAAATCTTCCATATTTTTGTAGAGATACTTCTTATGGAAGCGTGTTGAAATTCAGATCGACAATTTTTTCTGTGACGTTTGTTAAACTTTTCTATCGATAAGCGTGTAATCGGGTCTGTATTCGACAAAATATATATCGATAATGTTATCTGCAGTCTATTGTTATCGATAATATTTGTTAAATTTTGAATTATACGTAACAAAAGTTAACACAGTACTAGGTTGGATGAAAAGTAAGAATTGAGATTGAAAAAAAAAAAATAGACTCCTTTTAGCTTATTCCAGCTATTTTGCAACTTCTTGTTCCCGATCGAAAAGTAATTTTCCGAAAGGTCTGCAAAATACTCCTCCGCGGCGTCGATGACTTCCTCGCGTGAGTTGAATTTTTTATTGATGAGCCATGCCATGCGAGAATATTCGCTCGGGACCCGAATACACATATGCCTTTGAATTTTTCTAATAAAAAGTTTTATTAAATGCCCAGTTTTAAGAATTAATGTGACTATACATTTGTGCATATACATTTTGCACTAAAAATGCACTTCTACATTTGCATTTGGTTTTTACTTTTTTTTTATTACTTCTTTTGGAGAAAAATAGTACATTTTATGTTGTAAAGATCATTTCAGCAAATATTTTTAAATTCGGGAACACTTCATGCGATAATGGCGGCATTAATAAAAAAAGTGAAATCAAAAGTAAAATTATTGGAAAAGACAAAGGAATAAAATTAAAGACTTTCAATTTCAAATCGGAGATTTGAAAAAATTTTAAACGTAAAGAATACTGGAAGTGCTGCCGTTTATGGCGCGATCGATATAAACCAAAAAAATCTTCATTATGTTGCACTGTTTTAAAACCGTTCTTTTATGGATCTTAGTTTTTTTCTGTCGAGACAAGTAACGAAGTTCTAACTTCTGTTCGCGAAATGATTTAATTAATTCAAATAAATCTGTGACAGATAATTCAATTGTCAAAGGAACCAATACAACATTTCGATTTTTCGAGTTTGCAGACCAATCGCAGGAACCAGAAAACGTTATATCTTCCCAAATAAACTTGTTTATAAAAAACGCTAAAAACCGCAAATTAGTGCCAATATTAAAATTTTGGCAAAAGTGCAATTCTGTGCCACTACTTCAAAAAACATGCTAGACCAGTTCTTCAAGTACCAACTTCATCGGCCACCAGTGAGAAAGTTTTCTCGACGTCGAGTAGGATAATAGGAGAAATGCGCACTCGTCTAGATTTATTGGCAAAATTGTATTCGCTACAATAAAATCTTTCGAAGCTCTATGACACCGTAACATTTTTTAAGTTTTATGCACCAAAGGAATCGACAGCTAATTTACTAGAGTTCCCCGAGATTCGTGAAAAACTTTCAGACGCTTTCACAGCATTAGAAAACGATATTGAGAGATTCAAATTGAGTTTTTTTTCAAAGGTTGACATTGCCAAGACTTTGAAATAATGGGAAATCGCTAGTTGCATCATTCTAAAATATTCGTAAGTTAATATTACGTCTGATTGTAATCTTGTTCTAGTAAAGTCTTCAATTTCGTATTTTAGAATTCGGGAACACTCCTTTACTTCAACGAGTTAAAAGTAAATGAATTAGTGCTTGCACACCGTCGAATAACTATAAGAGACTTTGCTGATGAAATTGGCGTATCGAAAGGATTAATTAATACCATTTTGAAAGGTATTTTGGGCTTCAAACGTTTCAAGCCTCGATTGGTACCAAAAATTTTGAGTTTTCTTGAATTTTCTGAACTAATTTTTTCGCGACTTTTTCCCAAAAAAGGCAACCAATATCGTTCGGCAACCACATTATTTACCTGATTTGGCTTCGTGCGACTTCTGTCTATTTCCAAAACTCAAAAGACCATTCCGAGGAAACCATTTTGAGTCGATTAAACACATTCAACGGGAATCGGGGCGCGCTCTGAAGGCTATACTGGAAGAAGACTGTTTGGCATGCTTCGAGCACTGAAAGAAGCGGTGGCATAAGTGTATTATTTTGGATGGGGACCATTTTGAAGGGGACGCAATTGATGAGAAAGAATAAAGATTTTTTGATTAATAAAACTAGTTCCGACTAGTTTTTGATCACAGTAGTATCTTTGATAATCGTATCTGCATAAAATAGTAAAAATGTTTCTATGTCCGCAATGGATTTTGAAATTATCCAATCGATGAGTCCTAAGCTGGTTTCATTTGAAAGGCAAAAATACAAGTACAATTATAGACCACTAGCACAATCCATTAGGCACATTTGATTTGTTCATGTAGTCGATATTCGGCTTTTCCCGTAAATATTGTTTTTTTCTTTTTGTATGTTTTCAAAAAAAAAAAACCGCAGATTCGATACGGAAGAGCGCCCGTACAACGCCGTTTTAACAAACATAAACTGTCGGAGATTATTTATGTCATCTATTTAGATTCTTAAGAGGTCTTGTAAAATTATCAAACATTAAATAATTTTTTTTGCATTCCTATTTAAATTGAAAATTCCCGCTATTTACTGAACTAGCAGTTCTAATTTTTCATATTTCAATGAAATGCACAAAAAAAATCAAATAAATAAATAAATAAATAAATATATTTTATAGTAATGCTGCCGCTTGAATCATTTTAATTGTCAACGATACCACAATTTGCATTCGAATTGAATAATATTACAATATTATATTATGTATTATTTTTTTTTTTTTACTTTTATTATGTAGCGTAATTAGTTGGTAAATGCAATTAAAAAGTTTATTATGAATACAATTGCTGACACTGCCGTGCCGTGCCGTGCCTTGCCGTGTCGTGCCGTTTCGCATGTTTCGTGTGTTGCACTGTGAAATGGAGTATTTAATTGTTGAATTTGTGGCTGATGCGGTAAGTGACACAAAATGTGCGGCAAAATCTGTGAAAATAATGAACTGCAATTCAGTTGAGTTATGTTCGGTTGCCGCAATCTAGCAACTATCTCACTCAATCTCATAGATACACAGATACAAATGCATTATACATATATCTCACTGTCTCTCTCACTCTTTCTTCATTTTACTTTGTAGCAAATGACGGAAATGAACAGATGCTCTTAACAGTGTTGTTAATTTGCTTAAAATTATTCATTTAACTTTATGAATTCTTTGAAAATAAATTTAAAAAAAAAAAACAAGTAAAAACGTAACTTCGGTTGAACCGAAGCTTAAATACCCGTCACACGAATCTTTGAATAGTTTATGTGTGATCATCAGTGGCTTAAATACATTTATAAATTTATATTCGAAAATAATTACTTTTTTTAAATTTTTAAAAATAATCGATAAGTTTGTGTGGGGACTATAGCTAAAAAAAGGGGGGGCACTTCTTTATTGGATATTTTTTTAAAAGTTTTTTTTTTTATTTTAGAGAGTATTCTCATAAATAATACCTATTTTTATATAAAAAAAAAAAATGGGCGTTAAATTTGTATGGGGCTATAGTTAAAAAGGGGCGTGGCGGCTTGGGGTTAACAAGGGAAGAAAAAAGAAGTATTTTTACCCAACTTGGTGTGACTACATAATAAATAATATCTATTTTTATATAAAAATCAAAAGGGGGGGGTTTGTTTTGGGGGGGGTCTTTTTTTAAATGGGGGTGGCTGCTTTGGTTATATTATGAAAAAAAAAAAATTTTTATACACCCCAAGTGAAGACAATCATAAAAAATAATTATTTTATTTTTAAAAAAAAAAAACGAAAAAACGGAAAATTTGTATAGGGGTTACACCTTAAAAAGGGCGTTGTTCTTTCTTTTTAAACTTAGACCGACTAAAGCCTAAAAAACCTTAATTTCGGTTTTTGGTTAATATCTTTAAAACTAAGCGAATAAATCGCAAAAAAACAAAAAAACGGACAAAAAAAAAAAAAAAAAAAACAAAGGAAAAGCCAGAAAGACTTGAATAAACCCGCCCCTCCAGAAAATAAAAAAAAAATATATTTTATTAAGTCACTTTAAAATCTCTTCTTAAATTCTTAAAAAAATATAATAACAAAAAAAAAATCCCCACCCCGCTATAAAAAAGTAAAAAAAAAAAAAAAAATGATTAACTTTCCGAAATTTTCTTTTAAAACCTTTTGCACATTTATGTAAATTTTTTTTATATATAAAAATTGGCTTCCAATGTTAAATTAAATAACATTTAAGTATAAAAATAATACTAAATACCACAATAATACAATGCAATGCAATAAAACGCTATTTAACCCTGAAAAATGGCGCTTGTTAACATATTTCATATTTCAGCGAAGAGAAAGTTGGCTGTAACATTTTTATGATGAAACTTTTATGTGTAACATTTCAAGTTAGTTGTTTATATACGAGTCGGTACCCTGTACCAACAATTAAAGAAGATTTAATAAGTTTTTGGCAGGTTTATGTTATAATTCAGAAATGCATCTAAATAATGATTTAGAACTGCTCGAAGATGGAAAAAAACACTTTTGGTGATTTTTTCACAGTGATTTAACAATCGCAATGTTTTACTGCGACTGAAAATAGTGATTTGTGGTTTTCTTGTTCCTCAGTGAACATGTTCAGTTATCGGTGATTTTGTTATTGCTCTTCGCAAGCATTGAAACTGTGATTCATTTATCAGTGATTGGTGCTTTCATTACTTTTTGCGAATTGTTCATATTCGTTTGAACACCGAAACTGTACAAATTCGTTGGTACATTTGCCAGTCACTTGATTCATCAAAACGTGCAATTCACTGAAAGTGCGGTATAGGTCCCTTTTGAAATAATTGAATGGTGAAAGCGCAATTGTAACAAAAATATGAATAGAAAACAAAACAGTAAAACAAACGACAGAATGCAAAATAGTTCAGTTGGCGACAATTTTGTGTGTCACTGCGACTTTATCACTGTTTGCAGTCACGGCGATTTTCATGTCGCAGCTGCTAATCACACTGCGAATCAAATATCACTCTTTTGGCAACACTAGCTGTGATTACCCAAAGCAAGCCATCGCAGTTGAGGAAAGAGCGTAGTTTAAAAGGGTTTGAACAGCTTACTTAGCGAATTAAGCTGCATCTGTCTAAGAAAAGGCAGTCTGCATGAGTGAGTGCGTGGCAAGTATTCCAACGTTTCTGTTTCTTCTTTTTGCAGATTCTGCAATACCTAAAAAACGAGATTCCCAGTATGTTCTCCGATGAGCCAGTGACCAGTTAAGGTTGCTATTAGCCAAGTGAGACTCTTTCTCGAGCTCTGTAGCAAATTTTTGAACGCTTTGCATCTAGCCTAGGCCAAATTGATCTAGCTTTTCAACAGCTATCGAAATTTTTCGCATTTGTTCATGGCCAGCATGGCGAAGTGAATTTTACTGGCAGCGATTTTTGCTCTTTGGCATATCTATTTTTACCGGTAAGGAGTAAGGAGTTTGAAGTCCCTCATTACTTTGATTTGGTGACATGATTGCCTAGAACCTATATCGCAGCTTGAGCTGTCTGAGAAGATGAACATTGATCTGTCGCCTGAACCTCCGCTTGGGAAACACTGCAGAAAGCGAGACTCTCTGAGTATATTCAGAACCCACACCGCAGTCCATCTTTCAACCGTCAATGTAAATTGTCAGACCAGAATTGCATCCAAGCTGACAAGCCTTCCATAGCTATTATGTGGAAAGGATATCCCAAGAGATTTACTAAAAACTAGAACCCACACCGCAGTCCATCTTTCAACCGTCAATGTAAATTGTCAGACCAGAATTGCATTAAAGCTGACAAGCCTTCCATAGCTATTATGTGGAAAGGATATCCCAAGAGATTTACTAAAAACTATAGTTGCAGACAGGAAGTCTGTCGAGCCGACCAACTCGTAGCTTCGACCGGATAGCGCTATGGCCATAACTTATTGGTGATCCAAGATCTGATTTTTTAGTATAGTTTAGCTCAAGTTTGGGTTGATACAAAAGCCTTGAAGTATCGACTTTTATAATTTAATCTTAATAGTGTGTTTACTTCAGTCGACTATGCTTAACCATATCCATTTTGTTTTTAGTTTTTTGTTATATTTGCCAAGCGTTTTATATCCCATAAAATAAGAAAAACTAAAAAACTTAAAAAAAAAACAATAAATATGCGTGAACACAACACTCATTTCGCTGCTTAGCTGCGTAATTATGCATGTACTTACTTTCAAAGCTGCAAAAATGCAAGAAAAAAATATATATTAAAACAAGTTCATAAAAATTTACATGAAACGCGCAGTTTTATTACTGTTGTTTAGCTACAAAAGTATCTCATCTCATAAATGTATAAACGCAGCGCAATATAGCGCATACAAAAACATACTCAAGGCCACAAAAGAGTATCAACTCAACAAAGAACTAAGTACAAGCTAACTGAAAAACTCATTTTGAAACTTTAATTAACTGAAAGGATGCTGCAAAGTCATTTAAGGTACTTTCAGATACAATGTTAAAAAAAATGCAATAAAATAAACACAATGTTTAAACTGATCAAATGCAATAGATACTTCATATTCTAGATACATGATATGCATAGTTCTATGCATATTAAAAATTTATTTATTAGTGCTACTAAATGTACAAAAAATAACATAAATTTTAGAATATGTCTTTATAAAGTATCTTTTTATTTGTGTATCTTTTTTTTTTTTTTGTTATTTGCACTTGACAGACTTTTTAAAGCGTTTTATAAAAAAAGCATAGAAAATTGCCTACTCGCGTTCTTTAATAAAACGCTTTAGGCCTTATGTATACACATGAGACTGTTGTTGTTGACGTCATTTTCAACAATGATGAATTGATGATGGCGTCGCTAGGGCATATTGAAGTACATATATAGTATATATGTAGATATATTCATTTATATAAAGATATACTTACATATAAATACACACTATGTATATAGTATATTCATGTAAGTACAACACTTTGAGTAGCGTAAAAACAGTCATTCAGCGGCGGAAAAAAACTTTTGCTTGGAGGGAAAGAGTTGAACTCGTACATATTTTCTATAATGTGTAAAAAGTCTATAAAGTAGTCGGAATTTATTTCGATTTAAATTACGCGGGTAAATATTTTCGCTTAATATATTTTTTTTAATTTGTGCGACACAAAAAGTGAATTTGGCGATTTTTACAATGTCTGAAATTATTCAACAGAGAAGTGCGATCAAATTTTATTTTCTGAATGGAATAAATGCTGCAGCAACGTTGGAAATGTTGAAGAAGGCTTACGGGGACCGAGCTCTACCAAAATCAACCACATATGATTGGTATAAATTGTTCAAAGAAGATAGAGAACGCGTTGAAGACGTTGAAGAGCGACATGGTCGACCTTCGACCTCATCGGACGATACTCACATCCCAAAAGTAAAAGAATTATATTAACTTAAAAAAAAATTCGTATGACACTGTCGTCTGAAAGGATCAATTAAAACCATTTTGAAAGATGATGTGGGTCTCAAACGTGTCAAGTCTCGATTGGTACCAAAAATAATGAATTTTGTGGAAAAATAGCTTGACTTTTTCTTTAAAAATGCAACCAACATCGTTCTGCAAGTACCGTATTCGCGTGTTTGCCTTTTTGGCTATTTCCAAAACTCCGAAAAACATTGAACGCGCACCCTAAAGGCTATTCCGGAAGAAGACTTTTTGGCGCTTCGAGAAGTGGAAGAAGCGGTGGCATAAGTGTATTATTTCGGGAGGGAACTTTTTGAAGGGGACGAAACTGATGTGAAAATAAATAAAGATTTTTTTGATTTATAAAACTAGTTCCGACTAGTTTTTAATATATATTTAATGAAATCAAAACGACGCTTCATGTGATATTTGGTTGGGACTGTCCCATAGTCACTTATATATAAATAATGAACCTTTAGGAAATGTGATCCAGAAGAAATGAACATTACTTATTTTACTTTCTCGTTTATAACAAACTTTTTTTTTATCATTTACTTGTCCACTACTGATATAGTTTTTTTTTTTGTTTATCCAATTCTTACGGCTGACAGTAATTGGAACAGATCACTTGGGTTTTGTACAGGTACAGAGCTAGGCCGACGAGACCGGCTAGAAAGGTGTGAAATTTCCATGAATCCTTAGTAGCATAAGAGCCAAAGCTAGTATTATGGGTCCCACAATTTGTTCAAAACTCACAAAAATAATTTCTAGAGTTACAGCGGTATCACCTTGGCCAGATAAGACCCATTGTGATAACAAATGATCTCTTGTGTTTATTCTCCCTACTTAAACAAGCTTGATTTCGTTATATATCGTATATAACTATCTAAAAACTGACCTACCAAGAACGGCAAATCATACTCTCCTAAGGACTAGACAATGACAAAGAAAGTTTCCTCCTCTTCCGCGTTTTCACAGCTTCTTCAAAAATCATTGAGTACTACGCCTAGACGAGTGGCATGTCTCTTGGTGTCCCTGAGCCCATGTGAGGCAAATATCCACTTCTCGGCCTCTCGTTAAGAGATCGGTGCGGCTCTGGGAGGTTCGTTTTGACGTGTTGTGACCCTCGTTACACGAGTCACGTTCTTTTAAGGCAGCATGACTATCTGAAAAAATATTTACTTTTTGTCCAAAACCTGAATGGTACCTTAGACGATGCATGACTTCGTGTAATGCGATCATTTCAGCTTGAAAGACATTGCAGCGGTTGGGAAGACTGAAGGATTTCCCAATCTCCAGCTCTGGGTAAAAAATACCTCATTTCCTACCCCTCCATCATTTAAGGGGTTTTTGGACCCACCTGTATATACATTTATGGCTACGTATTTTCGAGTGACCCTGGTCGTATCGTTGCAAGTTCTTTGGCTAAGGGAACTAGAAGGCTAAGTAGGTTTTCGAGTGACTTACTGGCCGTATCGTTGCAACGTTCATTGCACCCCTGATAAGATCGGCGTAATAGTTTAAGGGGAGTCTTTACTGCATTTATTGGTGTTGAAACGCAATGCACCCATGATCAAGAGCTGGCGCACTCTTTGATCTTTCTGCATAACGTTTACAGTTGTTTACTATCACAGCGGTGTACAACCAATGTACAATGTATGGTGAGACCCCATCTTTTGCTGACTTCAGTTTTACACGTGCAAAGTTGTTTTTCTAAATACGTCCGTCTAAATTCTCGTTCCAGTTTGTTTTTTTTTTCTAGTATTGTCACGGAATGATAGGATGGAGTGGATCCAGGGTCGAAATGTTATATTTCCTAGTGAAAAATAATCCTAGCATAATTGTGTTTCATCAAAGATGATTTAATTTAATGATTGATCAGTCATAATGAAGCTGAACATGTACAAGAATTTCATTGCGTTTTTTTTAATAAAAAAACCTTTGGGTTTTTACTAATAAAATAAAATTAAAGAACTTTAAATTTTACAACACCTTCAAGTGGAAACCAGCGGATAAAACGGATGCCATAATTCCCATTTAAACATTTAGGTGTGCCGTTGACAATGAGTTTTTGGTGTAAAAGATAGGTGCAGTTCTACATATGCTAGTAAGCTGTGGTAGCATTTTTTTAAAATAAAATCTAATTGGGTCAAGTAGAGTCAGACAGAGAATTATTATAAAATAAACTTCATTTTGTTTGGTCTTCTATTTTTACCAAAAAAAAAAAAAAAAAGTATCTAGCTGCACTTGTTTGAAAAACTTGACTCCATTAATTCTCATAAATAATTATGAATCATTTATTAAATTTTCATATCATAGTTCACCATTTAGTCTAAAGAAAAAAAGTTGACCTATTTTCTAACTGTTTATTGATTATTTCAATTATAATTATGACTCAAATTATTCATTTGCGGTGGTGGTGGTAGCTTATGTATCTACGCATTTACTAAAAAATATTCTATTTATTAAATTGGTTCAACGAACTTTTCAAATGCGGAGTTCTGTTGTGGTTCTCGTTGTTTAGTAATACAATTCCTTCTTTTTTTCTTTTTTATGTCCTACATTGTCCTGCGTACAAATGTAACATGTTGCTGACACTATTTTTTTTTTTCTCTCTCTCTCACAAATTTTGTATCTAAACAAATGACTGACCGAAAGAATTTTTCAGTTGTATTTTTTCATTCAGTTTATTTATTTTTTTTAGTCTGAATTTGTATATTTTTGTGGCATGTTCAACAACCAAACGCAGCGTAAGACTATAAGACGAAAAAAGGTAAAAAAAAAAAATATTAAAACAAAAAATAATATTAAAAAAAAAAAAAACAAAAAAAACGCAGTGTAAATATTTGAAATGCATGCAGATATTTTATACTGCGGCCAACTAAATAAAATATTTGCTGAATATTTATGGTAAAAAAAAATATTTAAATATTATAAAAAAAGAAAAAATTGGTTAAAAATAAAATAAATTGATAAAATAAAATATTTAGTAAATGTGGCATACTTTTAGCGGTTAGTCAGTTTAAATGGCTTAACTTGTATCTCATCAGTTCGAAGCAATCAATTTATACCAATACCATAAGGATTAATCTGCATAATAATGTCACTCACAATAATCATTAATAACAAATGTGTCTATAGTGCTATGCCAGAACGGTTCCATGGAGTGCTATAAAAATTGTTTGTTTTTTTTTACCTTTGATGTTTAACAGTCATTAAGGCAATGAAGCGTTGCAGCCTTGGCAATCAAATTACTATCAAAATAGTACAAAAAAAAAAATATGAGGAAAAAGTTTTACTCTCATGAAACCGAAGCTTTAATACCCGTCAAGCGAATCTTTGAAAAATGTGTGTGATCATCAGTAGCTTAGATAAAATATCAAGATGGGAAGGGTTGGAAAAAATGGTCTGATACAAGTATATCAAGTTTTAAGCTCAAAATGCCAGGGTTGCAAAAGGGTTTTGCACGTTAACTTCGAACCGTGTACTGAAAGATTAACGTGGCTCGGATATTTAAACCAGTGGTTGAAAGACATCTTAAACCACTTCCAATTATTTACTGGTTTGCAGCCCTAAAAACTACAGATATGACAATAACTGTCTTGAAAATATCTGAAAATGAGAAGTCAGTTTGTATGTGGCTTTATGGTATAGTCCTTTATATCGGTAGTATACGTATAGGATGACATTAGAAGTGTTTTCTGCCAATAGTGAGTAAATCTCTTTCACGAGTCGGACTGATTTCAGTCGATCGGCCCACAGGCCAAACGGCTACAGATAGAAAGCTGAAATTTATTTATTTAATATTTATTGTACGTGTCTAACATTGAGTATATGGTGGAATTTTGGACCGGGGGCCTAATGGAGGCCTTGAAACCGGAGTAGCCATATCTTTGGAATGAATAAACGTAGAACATCGAAACTATGCTCATGTGAAAGATAGAAATATGAAAATATTTAAGGTATGTTCAAGGGATTTTCGAAATTCGGAATTGGGATTCAAAGGATGATCCAAAATAGTTTTTTTTGCCAATTTTTTGATTTGTTTTTTTAGATTTTAGGAGAGCACTAAGACGGGACTTTCAGAAATTCTGAGCGGGGGATAATGAGGCGTTGAAACCAGAAAAGCCATAACTTTCGAATGAATGGATATAGAGACTGAGCACACTTGAAAGATGGTTTGAAAATATTTTAGGAGTGTTTAAGAGATTTCGGAAGGTTGGACCTGGGACCCATTGGGTGAATCAAAATAGATTTTGTGACCAATTTTTTTTTTTTTAATTTCAATTGAGCGCTAAGACGGGATTTTGGAAAGTTTTGCATGGTGCCTAATGGGGGCCTTGAAACAAGAACAGTTTGACCTATTGGATTGAATATACGTAGAGACTTGAAAAAATTTTAAGTGTATTCAAGGATTCCCAAACTTTAACCAGGGATGTGTACTATTTTTACCATGTTTGTCGACAAGTAGAAACAAAAAGAAAAAAACAAAAAAAAACGATAAAATACAAATTCGAATATGGGCGATAAGCTTGTATGGGGGCTATACCTAATTCGGGAGTGGCACTTTCATTTTTCTAACTTGACTTAAACGTTTGCCGAGAAAGGAATTTCAGTTAAATATCTTCAATACTCTCCGAATGAATTGTGCCGAAATAAATAGATAGACGGACAGAGGGGTGAATGCACATGGCAATTTTTCATGTCTAATCAAGTTGATATACAAGTATATATATTTTAAAGAGTCCTTGACATCTTCTTTACTGCGGTACAAACTTTTCGAAAAAATAAATAAACCCGTTCACACTATGTGAAAAGGGAACAAAAAAACAAAAAATTAAATAATCGATAGAACTATTAAATGCACCAACGTAGAGAATACGTAATGCATCAATTGGCATTGGGCAACTTTATATCAAAATACAATGCATGACAACCATTTTTATGATACAAAATTTGCATTGCATACTTTCAGGCATGGAATTTATCTACAACAATTAATCTATTCAATGGCAAAGTATCTACTAGTTATATCTAACAATATATCGTATATAGTACACAGTACACATATGTATTTGTATGTATTAGATTGTAACAAGCGCATTCAATCCAAATATGTTCACAGTTGACTTTGTCGCTTAAAATTACCTTTTTTATTGCAAACTAAATTGCTTTAGTCTTGCTGATTCTGAATAACGACCAAAAACGGAAAAAAAGTCATCCGCCCATTTGTTTGTCCGTCCAACTGACTATAACTGTCTATCTAAATGTCTGTCTGTCTGTCTGTCTGACTCTATTTAAGTGCATGGCATAGCATGTGTTCGCTGTTAGTTACTATTTTCTATTTTAATTGAAACACAATTTTAAAAGTCAGTTTCACTAATGAAGCCAACTACGAAAAGTGAATAGCAGGCGTGCGAAACGCCAAATGTGTGTGTGTGGAAATCTAAATGTGTGTGTCTATGTGCATGTGTGTGTCTGACTAAACGCAGTGCATGAATGAATGATTCAATGACTAAATGAATAAGTAAGCAAGTGAACAAATGATTGCTTGAATGGTTTTTTTTTTTTTTTTTTAAATACAGGGTGTATTTTTATTTACTTTTAAATTTAATAGATAGGTACTTTCAATTTAATTACTATTTAATTCTTAAAATAGTCTCATCATACATATTAATGCTTTTCGGAACTTTCGGATCTTTTAAAAGTAAACAATCGATCAGCTGATTTTGAGAAATATATTGGAGAAAATTTGTTCAAATAAATAACACTAAATTATGGAAAATAGAGATCAAAGTATGTAGTATCTAATGTATATAGTTCTTCTATGTGTAGTCCTACGGTATAAGCTTTGTGTCATTTCCAATATATTTGTGATATTTGATAGCAAAGTAATATCTTAGGCCCATTTTTGCACGTTTTTTGTCAATTTGTTAATATTCAGTCAAGTTCGAGTTTTTTCAATGCGTCTTCATCGATGAATAAAATCTGATTCAGATTAAAATCAACAGCAACCATTTGGAATAGAA
Organism: Leucophenga varia; assembly: GCA_018903435.1. Classification (NCBI taxonomy): domain Eukaryota; kingdom Metazoa; phylum Arthropoda; class Insecta; order Diptera; family Drosophilidae; genus Leucophenga; species Leucophenga varia. The sequence continues at coordinate 15,721 of JAEIFJ010000816.1, forward strand.
ATAGATAAAAAAAAAGAAAACTTAAAAAATTCAACCAAATGTTTTAACGATTTATAGTATAAAGTATAAAGTCTTCGGAAGTTGCCGTCTAGCAAAAAAAAAGATTAATGTGGAAAACGAAATGGACTCGCAATCTGATTATGATTCTTATGTGGACATTCACGAACGAAACTAGAAGTAGAAATATAACTAATTTGGCTGAATTCAGAGTTAAATCACCGTACTACTAACATTAGTAGTTTGCATTGGAAGAAATGAGTGGGAGTTATCGCCCATATTTAAAAACGTTTTTTCAAACTATTCATGAAGTTTGATATTTGTAACTCAATTTTTCGACTTTTGAACCGTCTTACAAATCAGGTCGATGAGATGTTTTGATCTAGCAATGTTTCTCTGTTTGTCGATTAGCTGCTTAAAATATCACTTGCTCAGAATTTAATATGCTATGGCCCTTTTTAGGCATAGGTCTTACGGTGTACGTTATGTTCCCACCTCCTATGATTGTTGTATATTGAAAATAAGAAGATGTATTGTTTTTTTTTTAATCAGATAATATTTGATGGTGCCGCCAAGCCCCTGAAGTATCCCATGTATTATACTTAGGAAAATAAACCTTTTTCTTAACCTGGGAAATAAAATTTTTTTATCCGGCTATCATTGTTTCTCTTCATAAAAGGCCATAAAAGAGCATCCAATCATTTATTATTTAATTTTTAAATATTAACTATTTTCTACAAGAACTTAAAAAAATCATTACACCCAAAGTTAAGAAATACTAGAAGAAGCTGTGTTCCTAGGGGTATTCAATTTCGCTGATTATAATTCAGATTTCAAAAATTCAAAATGGCGGATCAATGGCGTCATCAAAAAACCCCCGATTATCAACTTTCAAGTAAATCTAATCAATTTTTAACATTTTCGTCCGCCATATTGGATCCGCCATTTTGAATTTTTGAAATCTGACTGTAGATTTGTAATCAGCGAAATTGAATACCCCTGGTTTTCAACCCCTTTTTCTCGAAAACCTGACGTGATGGAAAATTTTTGAGCGCAGTTTCGTGTTCAGCACGAAAATTCCCTTCGGAAACATTAGCTCCCATTTTATTCGCATCCGAAAAATGAAAATTTGCAGGGCTGTGTAATAGTTTCTATTGTAACACTTTAACATAAAAATACTTTCTACCATTTCAGGAGACTATTAAATCGATTTTATCAAATACAGTAGAATTCGGCAGGAGCAGTTCCATACAGGCTTGTATGGGGACCAACTTAGCCATCGAGTTTCGGTATAAGCGGAGTCGTTATAACCGAATTCTACTGTATACAAATACTTTGTTGAGTCTATAACGACTCTTACTGTCAACAGAAACTAGTTCATATATTTTAACTTTTTTTTTTTAAGCACCCTTTATTATAGCTAACTCACATATGATTGACATTGAAAAGTTAATATGCTCATTTTCTCTATCTCTCTCTCACTCATTCACTCACTCAGTTGCTCTTGTTTTCACATTTCAATTCCACTTATTCCACATTCGCTTAATCACTCACTCGCTCACACACTCATTTTTATATTACAAGACTTAATTCATTACGCTGCGCTGCTCTTTTATCTACGAAACGCTTTCAGTTTGCGTTTCAAAGCGAACGACTAAAGTAACAAGTTTCTGCTTTGTATCTTTCAATTGTTCATCATTTATATTTGTGGATTAGTACGCTTGGCTTGTTGCGCTTCATATTCGAGTGCCGAAAAAAAAAAAAATTTCAAAAAAAGAAAAAGTACACACAAATACTTTTCAGACAGTAACTATGGCAGTAAGTCTTCTTTTTTATTCTTTACATTTTTGCACTTACATTTCTTTTTTACTACGTACTTCCTCAGACCACTTTCCAATTTATGATTAATATTATCTTTGCACTTAGACGACCTTCATCTTAATTAGTAGCGCAGTTAGCATCGCATTTATTCAATTAGTTTGCCAAAAATATAGATTTAAGTAATTAAGCACAAGTTAATCTGTGGCATGGTTGCATGGAGAAATTTTTTTACTTTTTTTTTTTTATTTCACCTGACAGCTGGCTGCGGTTTTTTTTCATCTCTTTGCATGATTCATAATTTTATCACGAAGAGAAAAAAAAAATGATTTTTTTTTTTTTTCAAAGTAAGCCGACGACGCATAAAAAACAATAAAAACATTTCATGTTTTTGTTTCAGTTCACTTCTGTACTTGTTTTTGTTTCTGTTTTTTCTTCTTCTTTGTTGTTGTTTTTTTTTTTGTTATTGTTGTTTTAGCGCGTGACGCATCTATTGCCGGCTTTTAACTCTCTTTTCATTACCATATTTGCGATCAGCTTTATTTGTTGTTGTTGTTAATGGAGCACAGAAATCAACTGCTCCCTCTCTTCCTCATACAAAATTAAATGCGGTAAGCGGTTTTTTTTCTTTGTTAATTTTTTTTTTCCTTTTAAGTTTTTTGTTTAAAAAAAAAAAAAAATTATAGTTTAATGATTTTTCTTTGAATTGCGGAAATCTAATGCTGAGCTGGTTTCGTGAGAAATGTTTATTTTTATTAGAATAGAAAAAACGCCTCGTTTATACGTATACATTACGTTCAATTTACTTCGTGAATAAAAAAGAACAAATCTTTCGATTAAAATGTAAAGAATCTAAAGCAGTTCCGATCATTTTGAATGCACATTTTCATGTTCAATTCAAAAGTAAAATATAATTTTTTCTAAATCAAACGGTTTTGCAGTTATTAATGCCTGAAATTTGTGATTCAAAATAAGAAAAAAATGTCTGTTTTCAAATGCTTATATCTTTGATTCTGATGTTCTAATCATCATGATTAAACCGAAAGATAACAGCGTAATTTTATGCTCCATCAACCATTTCAATAATATTTTGTCATCAGATTAAGGGATTGGAAACTGTTAACAATTTTAGTGAGTTTAATTTAGTCAAATATGGGCAAAATCTGCGCCCTAAAGTACATGCAAATAGATCCATCAGAAACCAACCCTCAAAAGAGGGTTCATATATAGTATGTAAACTAGTGTTAAGAGTGGTAACTCTGAAAACACTTCCACTAAAGTTTTGAGTTTTTAAATTGAGTTGTTAGGTTTCATTTTAAGTTTGGCGGGCCGCGAATTTGAATTTTTTGTATAGAAACTAAAAATATACACAAAGTATCGGGTGTAATGTTGCAAATTTTCAAGAATTTTCACCAAAACACACCAAATCTTTTTGTTTTCGGTTTCGACTCTGCATACAAAATACTCAGGAGTAACCAACGTGAAATCGATATCAATATTTAAAATTTTAATGAAAAAACAGTTTCTCTTCAATTTTAGTTTAGAATATTCATTAATATAGCACTCACAGCTTGATTGCCGTTATTTTCACTATATGAGTCAACTGATCTCGAGAACTATTTGACATAAATCACATTTACAATGGTTCCAAAACGGACTCAAAATTTAATAAACTTTTAAGATACTTACAGCAATAATTTTATATTTTTTGTGAAAGGGTATTTTGTAACGCATTTAAGGAACCATTGGAAACCTCATATGGTATATACATTCTTGATGAGCTTGATGCGAACCGAATCGATTTAACCATGTCCATCTGTCTGACCGAAATATTTTTGATCGAAAGCAGTTTGTATGGAAAAACCAAGGTGCCAACCCATTTAAGGTATAGCCTCATACAAACTAATCACTTTTATCGAGTTTTTGTATGAGCATAGGTATTATTTATTCAAGAATTTACTCCAAAACTCTTATATCATCCAATGTAAAAACCAAGTAGCCACGCCCATTTTAGAAATAGGCCCCAATCAAACCTATCGCCCATTTTTGAGATTTTGTAAGAAAAAATACATAATTATAAATGTATTCACTCCAATTTAGGTAGAGCCACTTCTACTGTCATCCTATAAGTATAATACCGATATGACAAGGATCGAGCCACAATTACAGACAGACCCCATAAACCCCTTTTTTTACATTATTGTTATATCTGCATTTTAAGCTTAAAATTTTACAAATAAGCTTCTAATTTGAGCCCCAACTACAATAGAATTTTGCCCACCCAACCCCTTTGCAGAATATTATCTACGACTCTGATGATCATACATGAACTGATTAATGTTTCGTGTGGCGGGTATTTGTGCCTCGATTCTATCATCCTAAATCGAGGCAGAACAATTTTGTAAATTAACTCTTGTGAATTGCTTGAAAATAGTTTATAACAATCTTGAAAATTATAGAAAATTAAGGGTAATTATCTTTTTTTGAAGTAGTTTACTTGGCTTCATTTTTTTTGGTACGTTTCTAATACAATAAAACAAAACATTGAAAGGCGTTTTTATTACATTAACCAAAACTAATCAATTATATTGAAAGTAAACCTCGTCTACAAAAGAAACAAATAAGAAAATTATTTTTTTTTTTATGAAATGCTAAGCTGTAAGCAACAAATTAGTATTATTATTATTATTATTATTAATTAATTTTAATAAATTTTAAATAATTTTTTATGCTGCAGTCTCCCAATGAAGACCTTTACACACTCGAAGCTGATTTGGTTAACAAATCATTGCGGGAACTGACAGATGGCGGCGACCGTGATCCAATAACAAAGCTGCGCCTGCTCTGCTTCAGTCGTGGTGCTACAGGCATTCTTGGTTTGGGCAGGTAAGACACGAAAATTAAGCAAGTTTTTAACAAAAAAAAAAAAAAATAAATAAATAAAAAATAGGCAACAACTATGACGGGAATTATTTATTAATGAAAATGTCGTGCTTCTTTTTGTTCAATTATGCTTTTCCACACACACAAACACACACAAAATAAAGAACTTTTCGCGCCATGGACGATGATGGCAGCAAGGCTCTGAACGAGCAAGAATTCATTGGTGGCATAAAGGACATTGGCCTGGATGTGTCCGATGCTGAAATAAAGGAAATGTTTAAGAAGTAAGAAAATATTTAAATATTTAAATCAAATCGTTATCAAAAATGTGTTTAATTTCACAGCTTCGACGAGGATGGCAGTGGTTCAATAAATATGACGGAATTTCTGTTGAAACTGAGAGTAAGTTTACATAATTTTGTCTACTTTTTTTTTTTTTTTTTTGAATAAATAAAATAATATAAAAATCATCGCATTACACAACACATTACAACAGCCACCAATGTCACAGAGCCGTCTAGACATCATCGATCAGGCATTCGCAAAAATGGACAAGGATGGCAATGGCGTTATTACCATTGACGACCTAAAGAATGTTTATACCGTCAAGGAGCATCCGAAATATAAAAGCGGCGATATGAGTGAGGATGAAATTCTAACAGAATTCTTGCATAATTTCGAGGGCGGACGTGGCAATTTAGATGGAAAGGTAAGTGTTTCTTTTTTATACACTTAAATAGATTTGTGGTAATTTATTTATTTTTTTCTTTTGCTCTTTTCTTTTTTCGTTTTGCTGCTTCTTCAGATAACCAAGGAGGAGTTTATCAACTACTATGCTACCATAAGTGCCTCAATAGATAATGATTTATATTTTGATTTAATGATGCGTCGCGCTTATGCTATGTAAATTTGAAATAACAAAAATTATTGTATCTCACAGTTCGACACCTTTACGATTATATTAACTAACAAAATTTTATTTATAATATTTGTGTGTAACATTTAAAAAAATAGTCAATTTGTTGCACGTTATTGTATTTTTAATTAAAAAAAAAAAATAAATAAATCACTTTACAAATGCAATATTTTGTTTAGTAAATATAAAATGATTAATACGAAATACAGTAGAAACTCGATTCTTGCTCGCAATGAAAACCGGGATGGATAAGAGTTTAGATGTTGCAGCAGAAGAACCAAATCTGAAATCTCATAAACCTAAAAATAGTTTTATATACGTATTTTTCTTTGCCCAATCCAAGCAAGTTTCAAACGCTGTTATAGCTTCACTCAATTAAATTTTTTTGTTATTTTCCACCACATTATTTGCTTCTAAAACTGATGCGTTTATCGTCATTATCAATGATCAGAAGTGGTTCAGGCGGATATTGACCTCAAATTTTAGACTTAAGCTTTTTGTGCTCCTAGGCAGTTTGCCAGTTTTGGCAGAGCAAGGTGCCACGCCCATTTTTAGATAACACCTCATACAAACATACCACTTTTTATATCTTTTGTATGAAAATAGTTACTATTTATGAATGTATTTACTACAAATTGATTAAAAACACTTCTAATGACATCCAATATCAAAAGATAAGTGCCATGCCAATTTTTCCATATGGCCCCCATACAAACCTAGCGCCCATTTTTCTGATTTTGTATGAAAATAATTTTTCTTTATGAATATATTTACTCCAATCTAGGTAAAATTACATATACTGTTACGCTTGGAATATGCTACGAATATGACAACGATCGGGCCAAGATAACATACAGACCCCATACAAACTCACCTTTCATTTTTATACCCTGTACCCAAAGGGTAAAAGGGTATATTAAGTTTGTGCGAATGTATGTAACAGACAGAAAGGAGGCAAGATAGACCCTATAAAGTATATATATTCTTGATCAGCAATGGAAGGGGAGTCGAACTAGCTATGTCTGTCTGTCCGTCTGTTCGTCTGTCCGTCGGTCCGTCGGTCCGTCTGTCCGTCTGTCATGCTGTCTGCCGTATGAAAACGATTATTTCGGAGACTATAAGAGGTAGAGCTATCAAAATTGAAACTTAGACTTTCCTAGGCCGTCAAGTGTGCACTTACTAACGGTTTTTCTCTAGACCCATTTTAAGGAGTACCCCCCATACAAATCTACCCCAAAATATTGGGTTTTGCATAAAAACGTCATTGTTTTTTATTCTAGGAAGTTCAAATTTAGTATAAATTATGTCTATGATAGTCCCAATAAAATATCCCAATATAGGTAGGACCAACAAAATTTTAGGTATAGCCCCCATACAAACTTACCCCAAAATATTGGGTTTTTACATAAAAACGTCATTGTTTTTTATTCTAGAAAATTTAAATTTAGTATAAATTATGTCTCCCAATAATATATCCCAATGTGGGTATTACCAACAAAATTTTAGGTATAGCCCCCATACAAACTTACCCCAAAATATTGGGTTTTTACATAAAACGTCATTGCTTTTTATTGTAGAAAATTTAAATTTAGTATAAATTATGTCTATGATAGTCCCAATAAAATATCCCAATATGGATAGGACCAAAAAAATTTTGGGTATAGCTCCCATACAAATTTACTCCAAAATTTTGGGTTCTTACATAAAAAACGTCATTGTTTTTTATTCTTGAAAATTTAAATTGAGAATAAATTATGTCTATGATAGTCCCAATGAAATAGACCAATACGGGTAGGCCCAACATAATTTTAGGTATAACCCCATTCAAAAGATTTACCCGATTTTTTAAGTTTTTCTATGAAAATCAAATTCAATGAGTCATGGTAGTAAAATAGAACCTAACTTAAGGTACATATAGATTGGGTACAGGGTATCTTGCAGTCGAGCATACTCGACTTCAGCGTTCTTTCTTGTTTTTTTTTTGTCAAGAAAATGATTAAAGTTTCGTGTGGCGGGTATTTCAGCTTTGGTACTACCGAAGGTAACGTTTTTGCTTGTTGATATTAAATTACATTCCTCTGGAACACATTTTTTTTTTGCACTATTCTTCAAACAAAGTCAATTTCATCCAGGCACTTTAATTCGCTTTATAGAAAACAGGAACATCAATTAAAATTTTTAATGAAGGTGGATTTGCTGATTTTTCAACAACTATCAAGCGAGAAAAGTTGCTCTTTCTTTGCTAATTTTATGACCTGATGCCGATGTTTCTTTTGAACGTACAAGAGTTTTATCCGCTAAAAGCTTCCAGAATAATCCAGTCTCGTCAGCATTGAATATCAATTGTTTTGTTAAGTCCAACTCAACCACTTTCTTGTTGAGTTTAAGCCAAAAAGGTTTAATTTTAATTAATTCGGGTTTGTGGACTTGGGCATAGAATAGCTTGGCCTTCTCCTTCAGCATATCAGTTGCTATAAGCAAGCTGTTCGCGCTTCGAAAGTTAAGTTTTTGGGGATATCTCGCGAACGACATCTTAGACAAATTTATCGTGGTCATATTTAGAATTGCCGGTCAAAAAACATGGGAATATATCCATGGGAGCCTAGAACCTTCGATCAAAAATTTGGGAACCTGTGTTGTTGTTCTATGGACATTAAAACGTTTAGCTAATGCCTTAAGGGGTTACATCTAGTTAGAATTAGAATTCAAGCCAATTTGACGGTTATTTTTAAAGAAACACGAATTTTTGAACGTCGGTTACCAAGATTTATCGAAAACGGCGGAACCGTTTTGTCTCAAATTTGTACAACGGCTTCTGAACTATATTTTCTAGAAAATAATCGATGCTTTTGGTAGGGGTTCCTGGAGATCTGTAGCAGCTTCAAAAACTTTTATTTTTACAAAAAAAAATTTTTAAATACTCTTCAAAGATACTATAATATGTGCACAAATGCTTAAAATAATAATTTTAGAAGTTTTCTCAAGAAATTTTTTTAAAAACTCATTTTTTTAGTGCTCCTAACTAGATGTAACCCCTTAATAGAAGGCCCCGCACTAAATTGCAGCATTTTGCAAACGAATCACATAGATGTCAATTCCTCACTGACTTAATTTGTTTCATTTCGCTATTCAATGTGCGCTTTTACTTAACCGGGACTTCCCGAACTTTACTTTCGAAATGCATACAGCGGTTGAGGTCATTATTTGAGGTCAAAACTGAGAACATAATGAATCGTAAGAATCGATGTGTGCAACTAGCGGGTATGTTCAATAATAGAGTTTCTACTGTAATTCAAAGAAGTCTTTATTCAATTCAATTAAATTAAAGACAAAATGTACTTGAATTTTAATTTGTTTCACTTTATAGAAAAAGAGATTTTTGTTATCTTTAAATCAAGATAAGTAAATAGCGAACTTTTGTAGTAATCAAGCTGTTATATGCAAATGTATCTGAAGGCATATTCAAGTGCAACAACAACAACAACAATAATAATAATAATAATAACAACAATTGACAACAATAAGAATCACAGCAATGGAAACAAGTAAAACAATTCAATTCTATGTAAAATATATGACAATGCCAGGCAATATACAACTACAAAACTATAAAACTACGAAAATTAAACTGAACATTTATTTTACATAGTTTTAAGCTCGTTCAAGAGAAAACTTTGAATGGATTTAGTAGCCGAGTAGCAAGTTTCTATTGAAGCGTTTGTCAAATACTAAACTATATGTCTATGTATGCAAAATAACAGTAACAAGTTTTGTCAAAACATTTGTTAGTAGTTTACATGCATTTAAGTCATTTCCAACAAAAATACAAAATGCATACACACACACACAGATACACGCACAGATACATTTACATTGACATTTAGTTAGTACCTACTAAAATGCAATGAGTAGACATTACGATATACACACACATACACAGAAATATATGTTATATAATCAAGCAAAGGAACTGAGACGAGAAAACGTTTGCAATGATTGCAGCAAACATTTGCAGTCGTTGTCATTGCATCGCAATCATTTGCCTCAAAGCTAGACCAGACTGCATGACTGACAAGACGGCTCGACGGCTGCTACTGCTGCTGCTACTGCTGCTGTTTTACAGTTACATGTCAGTCTAATTGTCTGTCCGTTTGTCTGTCTGTCTGTCCATATGTCTTCAGTCAGCATGACATCTCTGTAACATTGTTGCACTGTCTTGCACGTTCAAATGCAGAGATATTTCACAGCAGCATTCGCCGCCTAAATGTATGCATTGAATTATGCAGCAGACACCAGCTGAGATTTTCTAGTATGTAGATGCATTTGGTTTTTCCATGTTAATATGCGTGTGTGTGTATGTGTGTGTGTGTTTGTGTTTGTTTGTATGACAACTGCTGCACTGATTGCAACTCATTCGAAATTTTAATTGGCATTGCTTAAATAACAAATACACACAGACACATGCACGAGAGTTACCATGAAAGTTGTGGCTGAGAAAAGAATGTGAAATACTACATTAAATGATTTTGTTTAAAAATGATTTTACTGATGATTTTCGTTAGCATTTAGAAGACTCTCTTTTAACGCCCCGAAAACATTTGAAGAAAATCTTCTATGATTAATTTTAAGACTCAGGAGTTATAAAGCATTACACAAGATTTTAGCCAGAACTATATTGATCACCTGTATGATGACGCTGAACAACACCCAAAGCGTTGTCAGGGTCGGTAAAGATCTCTTCGACCCCTTTGACACGAAGAGAGGCTTCAGACAGGGTGATGCGTTGTCGTGCGACTTTCTCAACCTCCTGATGGAGTACATCCTGAGGCGGGCAATATTTTCTATAAAGAAACTATGCTGCTCGCATATGCCGACAACATAGATACATACAATCGGCAAAAATGCTCGAGCGATCACCGGAGCGTTCTCAGACATCGAAATAGAAAGAGAACAAGACGAAGTACTTGCAATCCACTCGCAGGCAATCTGCACGACGCAGACGGTCTTTGAATACTGGGAACTTCAGCTTTGAGGCTGTAGAAAACATTATCTATTTGGGCTCAGATGTAAACAACAACAACATCATCAGTCAGGAGATTAAACGAAGAATCACTCTTGCTAACCGTAGCTACTTTGGCCTCAGTAAGCAAATGCTGAGTAGAGTGCTGTCCAGAAAAACAAAAATTAAACTCTACAAGACGCTGATAATGCCGGTCCTGATGTATGGCTCAGAAACATGGGTCATGACAGAATCGGAAAAGTCGGCGTTGGGCGTATTTGAGAGGAAGATACTTCGGAGAATCTTTGGTCCAGAGTGGAAAATGACATCCGTATGCGCACGAACGATGAGCTGTACGAGCTATATGCTGACATTGACATAGTCAGGAACATCCAATACCAAAGGCTGTCCTGGGCTGGTCACCTGTGTCAGATGGACACAGAAGCTCCAGCAAGAAAAGTTTGGAAGCAAAACGTGAATCAAATCGGAGGGGCGCGGCAGAGAGGACGTCCGATGCTGCGTTGGGAGGACCAGATCCTAGATGACATCCGCAGGATCAGTATCCCAAATTGGTATATTGAGGAACCGCTGGTGGCAAGGCCGACAATATATATATATTTATATATATATACATATATACTATATATATCGATCGCCTCGCTTGCTATACCAAAGAAAGTTTCACATATAAGCTTAAAACTTAAGTTGTCAAGTGTGCTCCAGTTTATCTATTTGGTAAAAAGCTTCCAAAAAACAATTAAAATTTTCTGTACTGTCCGTCCGTTTGTCATGCTGTCTGCCATATGGGACTCTTAGACTATAAAATGTAGAACCAACTATTTTAAACTAAGACTCTCCTGAGCCGGTTATTTATAAACGGTGTAAATCTACCCACACTAAGAGGGGTGCACCAATACAAACATATGCTTTGTTTTCTTATCTAGAAACTGTAAATATAGTATGATATTTTATGATAGTCCTAATAAAATATTGCACTTTTGTCCAGCTCAAACAGTTTTTAGGTATTACTCTCCTTTCTTTTTTTATACCTGTTACACATAGTGTTAATAGGTATATTTAGTTTGTTGGAAAGTTTGTAACGCATTAAAGGAGGCATTGGAGGCATAAAGTATATATATTCTTGATCAGCTCGATGAGACGAATCGATCTATCCATGTCCGTCTGTCTGTCTGTTCGTCTGTCTGTTTGTTGCTGCGCGATTTATTCGCTCAGTTTTAAAGATATTGGACTGAAATTTAAAACTTAAGCTTTTCTAGGTCCTGTGTAGTTTCTATGTTAAAATCAATGTGCCACACCCACTTTTAGGTATAGCTCCCATACAAAAGTACAACATATTGTCAAGTTATTATAAGAAAAAAATGTATTTATAAAGCGAATGGTTTCAAATATGGTACCATGCCAAATCTTCAGTTTAAAAATTGGTTCAAATCGGACCGCGAATTTCTAAATTTTTAAGAATATTTTTAAATTGTTTAAAATTTTAAAATAAAATTTAATACAAATGCTGCACACTAAGGTCTATCAACGTCAAATGATGTGTAACAGGTATATAAGCTTCGGTCCAACCGAAGTTAACTTTAATCCTTGTTTTTTACTTTTTTATGAAAGACTTATTTATTCCTTATTATAGAAAGACCAAATTTAATCTGGCCTAGTTTAATGTTAATTCTTTCTTAATTTAGTTCAAATGGAACCACTATAACACTTAGCCATTTTATCTCAAGATCCAAATTTTTATGAAAAGTTTATCAAGTTCCCTCGAGTACTGGCTCGGATCAACTGATCGGACTGACTAACCCGTCAAGGCTGTTGCAGAGTCGATCCAATGCAAAGTGACCTGTTTTAGCAAAATTTATACTGTTTGACCAACTCGAACAGGTAAATTAATGACTAGTCAGGGCTGTTACAGAGTGTACATAAAAGTGACCCACAAGCTAGCTAGCCCCAATGATGCTTCATATCCCATTTTAACATTAAAATGTTCCACAAAAAGGAAATGCGTCCAGCTCTCCATCAGCCGTGACCAACTATTGACGAGACTGCGTGAGTCAGTCACTGACTTTCTAATGTGAAACAGTTGCTGACCGACCTATGTGAGTCATTTACTGAGCAACTTGTGTGGACTAAGCACTACCGTCTTATGTGGAACAATCGTTGACTTACATAGTTAAAAACGGGCTGAAGATTTTACCGTCGAAAAATTGGAAACCTTAGGGTTCAATTAGTCAAAACGTTACAAATATCGAAGCCGAAGCCTCAACACTAGTGTTGAAAGGCGACTGCTCCGTTACGTTACTTTTTGACAAACTGAGCCCTTAGTCTTCAAGTTCATCTACCATTTGCTTAATCGTATCGTATAAAATGTTTGAGAATTTATTAGTTTCATTACATGTAGAGGTAATCTAGTAGTGGTCAGCAACTGTACCAGGCTGATCCAGAGACGACACGATGCTGAATAGCCTGTCCCAGACGGAAGCAGAGAAAACCCAGTGCTAGTCAGCAAAGGCCCAGGCTGTTCCAGAGCCGGACGCGTTAGTTTTTTGTGGGACATTGTAATGTAAAAGTGGGATAGGAATCAACATTGAGGCTGGCTAGCCTGTAGGTCAGTTGTATCTAACTACATCTGATTCGTCATTTACTAGCCCGTACGAACTCGGCAATCTTTGTCAAAATTTCTAAAAAGGGTCACTTGGCATTGGGTCGACTCTCCAAAATCCCTAACGAGTCCGTGACTAACCCGAGAGGACTATTCAGAAAACTATATACAGAATAATTGGTATTTCTGGTAGCCTAAATTATTGAACTTTGACACTACACATTGCTAAAACAAGTCCTATGATCATTTCTAAGTTTTTTTTTTTTTTTTGTATCATAGTCGATCATAAAAATTTCACTTTTCGAGCGGCAAAAATTTGTTTCTCCGAAATTTAACATTTGCCATATTTTTCAATTTTACCCTCGCATTGCCACATACAATTATTTAAGAACTTTTCATTTAATTTTATTTATAGCAATTCCATTTTATAATTCTTTCTTTCTCTTATTCTGTCTGTTTCTGTTTCTTTGTTCTACATTTTACCACTTAAAAAGAAAAAATATTTTCTGCTTTTAGGCGAAAAAAAAAACTTTTAATGAAACTGTAAATTTTCTTAAGTAACAACTTTTTACCAACAAGCAAAATAAAATCGACTCTATTCCACTTAAGTTGACTATTGCAACTAAAGACGAGAGTGCTTATCAAAAAAATATTTCAATTGCAACAAAATATTTTATTTCAGTTTTATTGTAAATTCGAGCAATTTGAAACACAACATTCGATGGGCTTACATGTGTATTTCTGTTTTAGTATTTTACTCGATACGAAAATATTTGTGAATATTTATTTTGCCTTAAAATTGAATTGTGAAAGCCAATTTCAATTATAGTAAGAATTCGCATATGTGTTTGCATTGCTAGCTATACCCAGTAGGGAAAAAAGTGCTCGGAAGAGCGTTTCTTGTTAGATCTATTTGGAAGTAGTTTTCGCCTTCCGTTTTCCATGCCTTTTACACAGACCAGACAGGCGGTCGCCTTATAATATGATACTTTTGTAAAGCGAATTCGGCATAAGGCTCACTCTAGAAAGAACCTTATACTGAATTTACTTTACCAAATTAAGGTAGAAATGGAAGACGCCCTTGCTCCAAGAAGGTGTTAAAGTAGCACTTTAATTTTCATTTTTTGATTATTATTTTAAGAATCTAAATGACTGATTGACTTAATGACGGAAGAAACGACTACAGCCCAAAAGGCTAATACTAGAAATCTGAGCCTAACGGGGGCTTTGAAACCAGAAAAGCCATATCCTTGGGATGGTAGGACCTCGAGAGTGTTAGGCTTATTTGAAAGGTAGTAAAAACGTATTATAGATGTTTTCAAGCGATTTTAAAAATGTGGAAGTCCCGGTGGGTGAACAAAAATGGATTATTTTAACCTTTTTTTCTCACTTTTTTATTTGGGCCGATCGCAAATTCATCTTTGGAATGAATACACCTAAAGACTTGAAATTATGCGTTGAAAAATATTTTGGGTGTGTCGGTTTTTTTGTTTAAATTTGAAACTTAGATCAATTTGGAGTCCCAAAATCGAAAATACCATTTCTTATAACACTTTTTTTTTTGACGTGTTCAAGACGTGTTCAAGAGGCTTTCGAAATTTGGATCCAAATTTGTGGGACCATAACCCTAGGTTTTACAACGTTTTTTTGCTTTAGATATAAATTGCGATATAGGCGATCACTAAGAATTTTTTTTTTTTTTTTTGGCTCAATGGGGCCTTTAAAGCGGAAAAGACATATCTTTGATATGAGAATATCAAGAAACTTGATATTGGGTTCATTTAAAAAATGGTTAAAAAATATTTACTTGTTCGAAGTGTTTCCAATAATCTAGAAATTGAACCACTTTCAATGTTAAGCTGGGCGACTATTATAATTTATCCTCCAGAGTATGAAGTTAGTTTAATATAAATTTATGAACATAGTTAGGGTATTTACAGTGAGGCGAAAGTTGTCATATTGTGCTACTTTAAAGTAAAACTTTTGTTGTTGTATTACATACTACATACATCAAAAAATAGTAAGTCAAATCGTTTTAAATTTCACGGGCATTTGGAATCGGGCCATTTTTTTCCTCAAGTTGGTAGGAAATTAACTGGCATCTATGTCAAATTTTAAGACCATAGCGTCAATTATTAATGAGACACTCGTGTTTTCAGTCAACAACAAAAACAAAATTTTTCGATTTTACAATGAGTGAAAAAATTTGTTTTAAAAATGGTTTTTATTTTTGATTGGTTCAAATTATTCAAAGAAGGAAGAGAACGCATCCCAGTAGTCCATCCACGTCTTCCACTCCAACCAGATCAAGGATTAAGTGCTCAAAATTCGTCGATTGACAATTAGAGAACTTGTTGACATCACCAACGTATCATTTGGCTCAATACAAACGATTTTGAAAGACCAATTAGGTCTTAAGCGAGACTCAAAAAATCGTCGAGTTAGAGTCTGTGAAACAATATTTTGTAACTATCATAACGCTATCAAACGCATTATTACTGGTGTTGAGACATGGACTTATACATACGACCCTGAAATTGTGAACTAGGGCTGTGTGATTGTTGGAAAAAATCGATTGTTGATGATTGTAAAAAAAAAAAATCGAACCAATCGATTAATCATGATTATCAAAAAATAATTTTTTGATATAATTTATTGATGTTATTATATTCCATAATCTTATCGTAGTATAACTTCTAAAAGATGAAAAGTGAAGATCATTGTTTTTTTTATACCCGTCATACACAGTGTGGAGGGTATTATCATTTTGTCAGAAAGTTTGTAGCGCATTAAAGGAGACATCTTAGACCCTAAAAAGTATATATACTCTTGATCAGCACGACGAGACGAGTCGATCTAGCCATGTCCGTCTGCCTGAATGTCCGTCCGTCTGTCTGTCCGTCCGTCTGTCTGTATGTATGCGATTCGTTCGCTTAGTTTTAAAGATATTGACCTGAAACTCGGAACTTAAGCTTTTCTCAGTCCTTAGCAGTTCAAGTGTTAAAACCAAAGTGCCACGCCCATTTAAAGGTGTAGCCCCCATACAAACTAACCGTTTTTTCGGAATTTTTGTATGAAAATAGCTATTATTTATGAATGTAGTCACTCCAAGTTGTGTAAAAATACTTCTTAGGTCATCCAATGTCAAATCCAAGCTGTCACGCCCATTTTTAGCTATAGCCCCCATACAAATTTAACACCCGTTTTCGAATTTTTGTATAAAATAGGTATTATTAATGAGACTATTCACTCAAATTTATGTAAAACACTTCTAATGATATCCAATTACAAAACCAAGGTGCCACGCCATTTTTTAGCTATAGTCCCCATACAAACTAATCGATTATTTTCGAACAAATATATGAAAAAGTAATAATTTTCGAATATATGTTTATAAATGTATATAAGCCACTGATGATCACACTAAACTATTCAAAGATTCGTGTGACGAGTATTTAAGCTTCGGTTCCACCGAAGTTACCGTTTTTCTTGTTTTTTTTTTTTTGCTTCAACAAGCTCGAAAGTCAATGCCGAAATGCCGAGACTGTCTTTTATCCTCAATGAACTACTTGACTATTGATTAAATACTTAGTTGATTAATCGATTATTGATTCTTCAACTAAATGATCAGTTGATTATACAAAATAATCGATTGCTCACAGTCCTACTGTAAAACGATTAAGTCAATACCATGCCAAGGGGAAGCCGAGACAGAAAAAACAACGCCAAAGCAAGTCGAAAATCAAGGTCGAAAAATAATTTTTTTTGTTGTTGGCTGAAAACACGCTTGCCTCATTAACTATTGACGCTATGGTCTCAAAATGTGACATAGATGTCAGTTAAGGTCCTACCAGCTTAAGGAAAACAAGGAAAAACGTTAACTTCGGTGGAATGTACTCTTTCATACAAAAGTTCGGAAATAATCGGTAAGTTTATATGAGGGCTATATATAAAAATGGGCGTGGCATCTTGGTTTTGGAATTGGATGATATAAAAAGTGTTTTTATCCAATTTTGAGTGAATATATTCATAAATAATACATATTTTTATACAAAAATTCAAAAATGGGCGGTAGGTTCGTATGTGGGCTATACCTAAAAATGGGCGTGGCATCTTTGTTTTGACATTGGAAGGCATTGGAAGTATTTTTACCCAATTTGGACTGAATACATTCTTGAATAAAAGCTATTTTTATACAAAAAAAAACGAAAAAAAACGACAAGTCCTTATGGGGGCTATACCTAGAAATGGGCGTTGCACTTTCATTTTTATACTTGACTTAGTCGTTCGAGAGAAAAGCTTAAGTTCTGAATTTCAGCTTAATATCTTTAAAACTGAATAACCGAATAAACTGCGAAGAAACAAACAGACGAACGGACAGACGGACCTGTCGTTTCAAACACGAAGTGGTTCGTTAAAAGCACCAACTAACTGTAATCTTTTTGTAAGGGAAATTAGTTGTATTCTCTAAGAAGCATCTTCGACAGTTCCCTACTGGGTACCTACTATATAAATACGTTTACATGTATATGCACACTAATAAAATACGATATAAATATATTTTTTGTATACTCTTTGCTTAGTTTGATTGTTGCAATATTTTCACACTTTACATCAAATAAAAAAGGAAATTTTTTGTGGCAAATATTCTGCAAGTTAAATTAATTGATTTTTCAGCAATCGAGTTTTATTTATTGTAATTTATAAGAGAAATGAATTTTTAAATGAATACGAAAAAGTTTTATTGAAGACAGAAAAGTAGGCTTGTTCGTGTCTGTATTGCAATAATTAAAGAGGCAAGTTGAATTATTTTTTGTTTCGTTTTAGTTTGCAGCAAAAATGTTTAATTCAATTCAAATTAAGTAAAAAATACTAAAAACAATAAACACACAGCTGAGTACATGCAATAATAAACTCAACAGCAATCAGCAGGCATCCTGTAAAGGACACTCACACACATACATACCCATATGCCATATCCGCATTTGTACGCCTACAGAGCGGGGCAGAGGCTCTGTTGAACTCGTCGCTATGTGTTGTCGTATTTTGTTGTATTTTGTTTTATGACTGCGTCTGAATGTCATTTGACATAAACACGAACATTAGCTTCCAATTAGTTCTGCATTAAAAATTTGCACTGAAATTAATTACATACATTAACTCTCTCTCTCTCTCTCACTCTGCGTTCTCTCCTCTACTCTGATGTTTTTGTATTCAACTAAAAAAATGTTGTTTTTACTTGTTTTTCGTGTTTTTTTTTTTTGCTGTCATCAATGTTTCTGTCACCGCTGTGCATTAAATTATTTGGGCCAAGTAAATAAATTAATAACTAAAAAATATTATAATTTTTTTTTTTATGTTTTATGTTTTTCAAATTTTGTGTTTATTTTTGTATATTAAAACTAAATGTATAAAATTCAAAATTTAATATTTTTTTGTTAGTCAAATATTTAAATTGTTTTGCAATACATTTTTGTTAACCCATTATTGCATTTTATTAGTTGTAAATTTAGAAACTGAAGTGCAATTTTTTTTTGGCCACTGGGAAGTTAATAAAGGTTTTTGTATCAAGCATTATGAATGTACAAAAAAAAAAAAAGGTGTAAAGTTGTTGGAAAATTAGTTTTCACTATTTTCGAAAAAGCTCTAAAGCGACACTGGGACATTTTAAGTTTAAGTTTTTCTGATTCAGAATATTAAGAAAATATGTTTTGGTACTGCAAGTAGTACGAGTCATCAAAAATCGAAATAAAAACAAGGAAAAGGCTTACTTCGGTGAAACAGAAACTTAAATACCCACCAGTGGCTTAGGCAAAATTTGAAAAAGGAATTGCTTGGATTTAATAGTCCGATACAACCAAAGTTTAAACACAACAATGTGGTCAAATGTTAACCCAAGGACAGAATAATAAACATTTTCTTGAAAAAAAAAAAAAAAAATAAGAAAATGGATGCTGACATTGTATTGGAGCTTTATTTTATTGTGGGCTCCTTGTTGGGATCCTTATAATATGAGTAGAGTATGTATAGGATGACTTTAGAAGTGTTTTTACATCATTTGGAGTGAATTTATTCGTAACTACTAACCAGTTTCACATAAAAAATTGAAAATGGGTAGAACACTCGCATGGGGCCTATACCTGTAAATGGCGTGTTACCTTGGTTTTGACATAAGAAGTGTTTTTACCCAATTGGAAGTGAATACATTAATAAATACTTGCTATTTCCATATAAAAAATTGAAAAAAGGAAAAAAAAAAACATAGACACGTATTTTTTTATATCGTCAAACGACCAAAATTAAGGGTTAAAACACCCTTTAAGTGTGTGGGAAAGGCATCTTTCGATGCTCTAAAATTATTCAAAAAAATATTTATATTTTTGGCCATTTAGGTCAATTTGGCTATTTTCTTCTGTCTGTCCGTCAGCTTGTTTATCCGTCTCTCTTCCCCGCTATACACATAATACAAATTTATCAAACTTGGAATATTAATTTTCCTGAAAACTGCACAAATATAACTTTACAATACAATAAAAAATTTTACTTAGCTCAGATCGGACCAATTCACGCTGTCCGATTTAGCCGATTTAGCGTAACTATTTGAAATTTATCAATGTTTTAAAAATATCTAAATAATTAATCCCCACCGATAGCTTAAACTTTATTTATTATGTCGGTAATAACATAAATGTTAATTTCAACATACCCGATCAGCTCTTAGCTAACAAGACCACAATATGTTAACACAGCTGTTAAATAATATTATGACGCTCTTTTTAGTAGTCTAAAACTTAGCTAGATTCCCCTTGATTCGTGTCAAAATTGTGTTTTTTTGTTAATATGTTACATCCACGTTCTGAATTAAGAAGTATTTGCTGCACCAAAGTGCATCTGCTCATAACATTCTACTTTTAGACACCATGTCGGAATTTTTTTTTAATAGATAAAAAATTTTGCACTAAATTGTGCCACAAAGGGCAAGAGTGTCATAGAATTTTGCAACGGTTTGAACATAAAAATTAAATTTAGTTGGACGAAGACTTACCTATTCCAAAACGATCTGAACGAAAGCAGAAAAACATGTTTGATTGCCATGAAAAACATAAATGCAACAAATTTTCTGGATTGGTTGCGAAGAACTCAGGCGAATAGCTGAGAGCTACACGCATTAGCTTGTATAAATCTGGAAAAGGAAGTGCGTCGTTATTAATTTCAATTGTAGGCACAAATTCGGATGTTTCTAAAATTAAAATTACCAAAAAGTCTTCTATCAGAACAAAGTATTAAAAAATATACTTCAGACGAAGCTTTAGTCTTGTATTTATATTGAAAGGGACTTCACCAAAAATGGTGTTAACCTGATAAAGTCAAAACCAATGAAAATTATGCCGAATTTTTTAGGGATCACAAAGTGAATACTCGAAATTTGAAGACAAAGAAGCAGACTGCAGCTCTGACTCAGGCTAATTTACTTAATATTTTGTTTGTCTAAAAGTGAATCACTTTTTATACCTGTTACACATAGTGTTAAACAGGTATATTCAGTTTGTCGGAAAGTTTGTAACGCATTAAGAAAGGTATCGTAGACCCTGTAAAGTTTATATATTGTTGATCAGCTCGATGAGACGAATCGATCTAGCCATGTCCGTCTGTCTGTCCGTCCGTCTGTCTGTATGTCCGTCTGTTTGTTGTTATGCGATTTATTCGATGAAGATATAAAGATATTGGGCTGAAAATTTAAACTTAAGCTTTTCTCGGCAACGACTAGCTTAAGTTCGAAAATGAGAGTGCCACGCCCATTTTTAGGTATAGCAGCCATACAAACTTATCTTTTTTTTCGATTTTTTTTTTTTAAATAGTAATTATTTACGAATGTACTCGCTCCCAATTGGGTAAAAACATTTCTTTTGTCATCCAGGGTCAAAACCAAGACGCCACGCCCATGTAACGAGTATTTCAGCTTCGGTTCCACCGAAGTTAACGTTTTTCCTTGTTTATGTTTTTATCTATTGACTAAAATTGATAAAAAAATAAATAAATTTATTAAATAAATTAAACAATTTTAATTTCAAAACAAATAAAAAAGTTTATGGCTGGTATTTGTGTAGTTTAAGGATTAAAATTGTGTTAGAATGTCATTAAAAAAAAAGGAAAAAAGAACGTTTATAGCCATCAAGCAAAATTATGTACAAAAATGGGTTAAATTGTTTTAAAAATACAAATTTAAAATTATTTTCGTTTTTTATTTTATTTTATTTTTTTATTATTATTTTTATTTTTTTTTTTTGCATGACTTTCGATAATATTTATGCACGCTTTGGGCATTGTGTTTAATTTATTGTTATAACTATTATTAATCATCGAACAATTTAAAATAATAATAAACATTTCTAAAAAAATAACAAACAAAATGGACCACATTAATTCAAGCGAAAGCCTAATGTTCTGGTTAAATTTTCGGTGACAGTCAATATACGAACTAAGAGAAAAAAAAAGAGATGAAATTATGCACGTACAAAGACTGCTTTCAACTTTAGACTGCAATGTTTTATTTAAAAACTTGTTAACACTTTGCGACATTTTCAGGAATAAAATTCGAAATTGAAAAATAAAAAAAACATTGTAAACGCATCAGCAATGCAGAGAATAATTGACTTGGTCTTTGCTATCATTAAAAGCGGCAAAGACGATGCTGAACAAATTTTTCTTAAGAAGTTTAAGGCAGCAGCAACAGCGATTTACACCCGCAATAACAGAAGCAGCAGAAGTATTGAATAAATTTCATTGCAAAAAAAAGAAAAAAAATAAAACATGAAACCAAGCCGTAAAGCGAAATCTTTTAACATATTTCAGTCACGTTTTAAATGTAAAAATCTCAATCACGTGATCGAAACGCGCATACCAGCAGCAGCAACAACAACAACAAAAAATATCTATATATGCCAAGCAAATACAAAAATAGATGCCGTAGGCAACATGCGGTAGCAGCAGCAGCTACCAGCAACCGGGTTTGTGTACGGATACGTCCGATTGTGAAGTAAATGGCACTGTGCCAACTTCAAAGAGACGAAAACAAAAATAAAATAAAATAAAATGCGGCAAAAAGCTCTTAACAGGTACTTGCTACCTCATGATTTAATGCTCAAAACGAGTAAAAGAGGACTACTACTACTACTACACACACACACACACACAGTGGCAAAAAGGCGTTGGCGATTTTAGCCATGACGACAAGACAACTGAGACAGTTAACAAGGTATGGACAGACGGACAGACATTTAGAGTTGGACATACGAAACGGTCCGAAAAAGGTTCAAGTGTCAGGATATTCGCTGCGAATACCCAAAATACACTCGGCACTCGTCAACGTCGTCGTCGTCGTTGATGTTTTACGTAAGAATTTTTAATGATGTTGTTTGTTGTTTATTTGTCAGCTTTCATGCACTCAGCTCTGGAACTGTTTTGTTTGAACTGCCAATTCGGGAGTTTGTTTGTTTACTCGTCTATCTATATGTCCGTCTGTCCGTCTGTCTTTTAAAATACTTTAAAATAAGTTAAAGGAAAAATCTATCCAACCGGTTTTAACGCTTTTGAAGTGCTTCAACACAACGCAACTCGTCACACTGTGCACTGTGTTTCATGCAGTTTTTAAATAAATTTATCAAATATGCACGCTGCATGGCGTTGATGACTATGGCAATGTCGCTGACGACAGCTACAACTACAATTACAAGAGTACAAAAAAAAAAAAAAAAATATAAATAAAATAAATAAAAATAGATTGAAAAGTAAAAAAAAATAAGAGAAATGCAAAAGCAAAACGTAAATTATTCAATAAATGTAAAAAATATACTCTTGAATGCGAAATTTTATACAAAAGCAATGATTGAAATATCGAAATCAAGTGCCATTTACAACGCACCTGTTCATTCCTCCTACTCCTTTTGTCCTTTTATGTCTTTTCATGTATTCAGGTGTTCAGGCGTTGCTGCATTGCTGCATTGCATGCATTGAATTGCAAGGCAACATGGCCGCTGTCGCTGCTGCTGCTGCTGCTGCTGCTTTTACCACACAATGTGCTACAATTTCCGCTTCCTCTTTTGATCGCTCAACGCAACTCATTTCGTTTCATGTTCATTGCTCGTTCGTTTCGCTCATTCATTTTAATACGAAACGATGCAATACAATTCATTTTGTTAATTCTTTTTTTTTTTTCGTTTTTTTTTATATTCTTTAAATATTTTTGCAGAATGTGGTACTATAAATTTATTGTTTGATTTGTAACACAGATTACTAGATTGCTTTTAAATCTATTCTCGCTCAACAGTCTATGATGTCATAAGTTCAAGCGAGGGTCTAATAAATCTTTGCGTTGTCAAATTGGGAAACGGAACTTCTCAAGACTTATACAATTAAACAGTGATTTTGTTAAAAGATAATGTGCATCTGATTCTGTTAGCAATAGATCCCTGCATCGATTAATTCGAAAAACAGATTTAATCGAGTCTTGACTTACTTAATTTTACAATTAGTCGAATATCCGATCCGACCTTTCGATATGACTCGAGGTGCACATTATCTTTTAACAAACGAAAAGTTAATTTTGTCAAATTGTGTTATCGATTAAATTACTTGAAATTGAGACATTCAATAACCCGCGCTAACACCGATAAGCGACTATCGGTTCGATTAACTTGACAATCGTAAGTTGCCCATATCTATGAAAACAGCTGACAAAATAGCCTCAAACATTTTTTTTTAATGCTGTACAATTTTTTTTTACTACATAACGAACAAAATCAGCTGTTTGAACTGGAACGGTAACGCTAAAACGCAATGGGAGCACTGTTCCGCGTTTTTTCGATTAAATGTTTACGCAACAACAAAACGTGTGCCACTGGAAATGTTCTATTAAAATACTTATCAACATCAAATTAGTGATGGGACAAATATCGATACATAAATGTCTTTTCAATAGCTTACCTAAATATTGATATGGGTCGCCGAATTCGAATCTAAAATCGGAATTCAATGGTTGACTTGCGATTATTTTTTTTTTTTTTTTTAAACCAATTCAAACGCGCCTTACGCATTTAATGTTTGGCAATCCATTTAATTTAATCAATTAGTTTTTCGATTTGTCTAATAATTTAGCATACATATTTTATGTCTGATTTCTAAACTCTTTTAAACTTATAAAACTAAACCAGCTGTTCCACCAATCACAAAATTTAACGATTTACACTTTAGTAAATTTACTGCGGCAATCGCAAAAGTAATGTTTCATTTCCAAAATGTTTCTTTGCATTGCATATGACAAAAGCTGCTATCGGTTACAAACTTAAAGTTTATCGGTCTAAACAAATCGTAAATTGTTATTGCTTCGACCAATTTGGATATGAGAAGAAAATAATTATTTAAAATTTAAATTCAGAATCAATAATATTAAAAAGTACAAAGAGAATTGTTAATAATACATGTTACAAAAATTAACTTTTTTATTCAAGCATCAGACTAGGCTTATCCTATAGATCATTGCTTAAAAAAGTATTCTATCACATCGAGATTTTGAATAAATTAGGTTTAAAACTCAAAAAAATTAGTTTTCGAACATGTATGGCATATAAACTTGAGTTGATGAAAAACCTGAGTTAGTCATAAATTGAAGCTTGTAACTTCCGTTTTAAGAACAGTGTTGGTAAGTGGTATCTTAATCATATAATCTTCTGACATTTTATGAATAAAAGGTCCAAGAATTGATATAGAATAGTGATAAATAAAGTTCAGGTATCGCAAATAGTTCTTTTCAATTATATTCCAGCACTCACCTTCCAATCAATTACACTTTTTTCGCTCCTTAATAATAATAATATCCAAGTTCTATATATTTTTTTATTGCTTTTGATACAACATTAAAAAGTAAACTGAAGATGAAAATTGGCTTTTGTAAGAACATTCAAAATTTCGAAAATCGGTTAAATTTGTCCACGGCTACTTTTTTGCCCCCACTGTCTGTTCTAATATTTTCCTGCCAAAGGATTTTGGGAACAGGTATTTTGAAATGCATTTTTTAATATTTTTCTTTCCGTTATAATTGAAATTGGTGAAGTCATTCTCCAGGTATGGCATGATTACGCAAGAAGTGATTCAATTTTATATAAATGGATTCTGCATTTACTTTTCATTTCACTGATACGAACTCTGCCGATTTGAAATCGTAAATATTTTGCGATTTAAAAAGTAAATCTTAAAATTTCTCAAAAGGCTGATAACAATCGAATTAATTTTTCTTCTGAAAAAATAATTCTTTGTAGCTCCAATTATTTCTATCTAGCTTCAAAAGTTATTCGAATAATTTTAAATGTTCACCCGTAACTTTAGTTTTTTCTATAACTTGTCTACAATTAAAATTTTTATTTTTTTTCAAGTATTTTTCATTCAATTACGAAAACTGTTTACAACAAAATGTAGTGTATTAAAAAATCAACGCAACCCTAACCATCTAAATATTAATTGTAGTATAAAACGAATGGAGCTGATTGAAATGTTCATCATGTTTTGTTGCTTGTTCATCGTTTTTCATTTTTCGTTTTTCATTTTTCGAATATCGAATTTCTTTTGTCTACAATAAATATCGTCCGGAATATGAATGTAAGTGTAAATATTTTTTAATGAATACTTGTTTAATTTCATCGTTGATTGATGAAGTTGTCGCATTGATAAGTTTAATTGATATCATCATCGTAATCATCATCATCAAAAGCAAAAACAACAACAATAAAAAAAATACATAAATGACGCTGCTGCTGTTGTTGTTGTTGTCAGGATCAAATGCATTCGGCATGTTAATTGTCTCACTTAATGTGTGCGCGTGTATATTTTTACTTTTATTTTTTTTTTTTGATGAATATGTATCTTGGGGCATAATTGAAATTAATGATTTTTCAATTGTTTTTGGCATTAAAAAAAAAAAAATTTAAATGCTTTTAACTTTATTTTATAATTTTGAATATAGAAATTATATGCAGCACTAGTCTTGCTGCTGCTGCTGACATACATTTTGTTTTTTTTTTTTTTTTGTAAAAATTGACGTTCCTCTTAAAAATATGACTAATGGAATTTTGCCACATGCTGTGGCAACCTCAATAAAATTCTTTTGCGTCATGCAACAAGAAAAAGTAGAGAAATTTTGCATTGCACTTTGCTATTGCCACGATGGCTCCTCCTCCTCGTCGCCTCCATTAATGATAAACTAAATTGTCAATCAGCCATGAATTGAATGAAATGAAGTGTAAAATTACAATTTCATCCAATTTGCAATTAACTCAATGAAAAGATAAAAATTTTCCAATTTGAAATTATTCCAACGAGGCAAGCAGCCAACCAGCCAACCAATCGACCAACCAACAAGCGAATGATCGACCCAATGCCAGCAGCCATCCAACTCAACAGCTTTGCGGCCGACAGAGCGTGTGTGTTTCATTACTGGCAGCAACAGCAGCAATAGTAGCAGCAGCAACAGCAGCAGCAGTAGTCGTAGTAGTAGCAACATTTTAAGCACATCGCGTATACGACATGTGGGGGCGGATGTATATTTTCTCTTTTAAGTTTAAGTACAGCGCAACGCGGTGCGGTATAGTGTGTTGCAATTTGTTTATATATTTCGCATATGTGTGTGTGTGTGTGTGTGTGTGTGCTGGAGATTGTTATTCGCTTCTTCAACGTTGTAGCACCACTTGTCCTTGCTCATTTGGCATTTTAATCCCCGCTTGTATTAATTAACAACATCATTTTATTGTCATTCCTAGCAACGCGATTTGCTTGACAGCAAACACAGCAGCAGCAGCAAACGCTAAAGGAAAACACAAAAAAAAAAAAAAGGAAATACTTGAAAATGGCACAATTAGATTTGTGCGGTTAATTTTATTGAGCGCTAAATTGCAAATTGAAAATAGCGAGCAAACAAAGCGACACACACACACACACACAGCGACACACACACACACATAGAAGCGTTACAATTGAGGTTAGGCAAACTATTTAACTGTTTTGCTCTATGCACTTGAGAAATGCATTGCAAAACGTTTGCTAATTACAAAATAGTTCTAAATAAATTATAAATTTATTTCGTTATCTTTTATATTTTCTGTTTTTTTTTTTTTTTTTTGTGATATTAATGCGGTCAATGCATTTATTATATTATTATCATCTGGGAACGTAGCGATTATAATTTTTAATATAAAAATTACAAAATAAAAATTGATTCTTTCACTAAACAAATCTAGATTGAAAAAAATTTAAAATAACTAGCGGAAATATCCGGCTTTGCTCGAGCGTCGCGCGTAGTTATTTTCAACTATTTTTGTGACAAGAACTTGCTTTTCCCAGCGCTCTTTTTTTCCAACTTTTCCATCAAGCATTCATTCTTTTTTTTGCTACCTAATATTTTGTTTCTATATTTTTTTATACGCGTAACACATAGCGTGAACGAATATTATCACTTTGTCGAAAAGTTTGTAGGGCATTAAAAAAGGCATCGTAGACCCCACCCCATTAGCTCTGCGAGACAAGTCGATCTAGTCATGTCCGTCCGTCTGTCTGATTATCGCGATACGATCTATAAATGTATGTATAGTACTTCTTATTGGGTAAAACCACATCTAATGTCATCCTAAATATAAATAATCGGGCTATTACAACATTTAGATCCATATAAACCTACTTTCCATTTTGTAATATTTTTAGTTAATTATTGTTACATCTGTATTTTTAGCTAAAAATTTGATTTTATTATTGTTTCTAAACTTGGGTTGTATAAGACTATTGACCCAAACCTATGCCATCCCGAAATTTTATCATGGTCACACGTAAACAAATCAAAGAGTCAAGTTTACGTTGTTGCTTGATTGTGCTGCTTTTGATTTAACTTTAAAAATATTATGAAGTTGAAAAAAATAATTTTATACCGACAAATATCAGGTATTTTGATTTCTTGGAATTAAAGGATTGGTTTTTTTTTGTAAAACAAATTAAAAAATTTTCTATTTTCTGATGATATTTTTATTTTTTTTTTTTCCGAAACAACCTCCTACAAAGAATTATAAAAATTAAAAAAAAAAAAAAAAATTGAATGAAATCGATGAAGTTATTCTCAAGTTATAGAATGGCCATGCATATAAATATTATATTTTAATACTAGCTGAACTACCCGGCCTTGCTCGGGTCATGTAGTAATACCTTATTTCATTTGTCTATCTCAATTATTTGCAAAAAAAAAAAAACGAATTTTTTTTGGTTCATCCACCGCTCGTTTTTCCAATGGATTATAATTTTCTCGGTGTAATAACATTTATACCGAGTTTCGTTTCTCTTGTTCAATTATTTGCAAAAATAAAATTAATTTTTTTTTATCGCTTCTATGGGGCCTCGCCCATCGTCCGTTTTTGTTTCAAACTTTTCTTTTAACATGTATACCGAATTAAATTTCTCTCAAGTACTTCTATGGGAGCAACGCCCACCGCCCATTTTTTCTTAAACTACATACTTTCTTTTTGTGTAAGTTGGACCAAAAATAGACATCTACAAAATTTAATTGAAAAACGTGGAGTTGTTTCAGGAAATATTAGATGAATTAATGATTAATTCAATGGGGACAACGCCCACCACTCCAATTAATGGTATGAAAAAAAGTTTATGTCCGATTCTTAGACCAACTGAATATAGACACAAAATTTCATAAGAATCAGTCAACCCGTTTTCATGAAGTATCGTTACAAACGCTGCACAGTGGTCCGAATCACGAATCTAGCTGGACAAAAGTTAATAAATTTTGGATCTCCAAATTACTTTTAAATACTTATAATATATTTCTAATGCTGCAGTTAGGTACACTTTATAGTTACTACATCGATAAACATACTGAATTATATAGAAAATTGAAATTCTCACCTACCGTAAAATGACTTTATTTTTACAAAGTAAATTTAACTTAATAAATAACTAATCTCACTTAGAATTATTAATGTAATGACAAATTGACTTTTTGTACTAAAAACTACAGTTATTTCTCTATATATTTCAGGGATCATCGCTGTTTATATGTCCTTACAAAGTCATAGAAACTTAGATTAAAAATTCGTTTTTTGACTTCTTTTAAAAAATAAAGAACAGATCAGAAAAGTAAGGGCCGTAAAAGGCCGTTATAAAACCATTTTTAAAATTCTTTTTGCACCTTTACAAATGTTCAGTTGAAGTTTAATAACCATATCCAACCATTTGGCCTCGTTATAAACATTTTTTAATAACCTTTTTAACCTTGAAAACCCTAAATACCAATTTTATCAAAATCCGCTAATATTTTCAATTTTCGACAGCTATATTAAATATCGGCTGCCATATTGGATCCGCCATTTTAAATTTTTAAAATTGTTGTCATATTTATAATATTATCTAATATTATTATTAATAGCTAATATTATCAATTTTTCAACAGCCATATTGAATCCGCCATTTTGAATTTTTGAAATTTGTCTTCTGATTCGTAATCAGCGATCACAAAAACCCTTAGACACCAATTTTTATTCAAATCCGCTAATATTTTCAATGTTTCGGCAGCCATGTTGGATCCGCCATTTTGAATTTTTGAAATCTGTCTTCAGATTTGTAATCAGAGACCACAAAACCCTTAGATACGAAGGTATGTAAAAAATCTGTTAAAGAGAATTTGCTAAAATAGTTTTGTCCAGCTAGATTTACGATTCGGACCACTGTGCGCTGTGACATGATATTTTTATATATTATATCGCAGGTACCCGCGGCTTTGCTCGCGTTTTTTTTTTTTTTGCTTCTCTTTGGTGGATTAATAAAAGTTGGTCAAAAAATGTGGGTTCAAATTTTGGAAATCCCCTAAACACGACTAACCATCATTCAAATGCGCCTAGTTTCAAGTCTCTAAGTCTATTCAATCCAAATGTATGACTTTTTTCTAGGCTCTCATTAGGCCGGGTTAAAAATTTTCTAAAATCCCTTCTAAGTGCTCACCTGTAATAAAAATAATAAAAAAATTGGTCAATAAATATATATTGTGTAGTTCATATAGGGGTCCCAGGTTCAAATTCCTGAAATCCCTTGAACACTTTGAACGCGAAAAATGTGTTTTAACCATCTTACAACTGAGCCCTGTTTCAAGTCTCTACTCCAAAGATATGACTTTTCCGGTTTCAAGGCCAACATTTTCGGCTACTTTGTGTATTGAAACTTCGCAAGCATTGAAACTGTTCATTTATCAGTGATTGGTGCTTTTTCACTCTATGCGAATAGTTCATATTCGCTTGAACACTTAACCAAATGATTGAACTGTGAAAGCGCAAATGAAACTTAACTCGGTTTGTTGTGTTGGTGTAGCGAAAAAGTTTAGTAAGTTTTGATTTTTTTTACCATTGATTGCAGTCACTGCGATTTTTAAGTCACAATCACTAATCACACTGCGAATCAAATATTGTGGCCAACACTACTATTTACGTTTTATAAGACTATGAACTGTAGCTAAAGAAGAACCATTTAATTTATTGCTCAACACTTGGATATGGCAATTCGTTACAAATTATAGATGTTTTTTTGTTCTTCAATTTGAAACTTTAAATAAATTTTTATTAAGAATCGATTTTATTAGGAATATTCATAAATTTCCACATCGAATCGATTATTTAAAAATCAATTCAATTCATTCGAAAAAAAGAATTATATAATTGTTCATATTGATATATTTTAGTACCATCTGAACTCAGATGTAAATTGCAATAAAATATTTGTTTAAAGAATACAAAATGTGTAACTTCATTAAAAGTCGATGATGACAATTTAAAATAACAATAATAATATTGAAATTTGTCTTTCTCGTTTTTGCATTGCAGTGTTACTCGGAAATAAATATGTCGAAAAAAAACCACAAATGTACTTAATTGCCTTTTTGTGTGTGTTTTTCGAATTCAGTTTCCACTTCGTGTTTAGGTTGCTTCCTGGCAACTGCATAGCTTATGTGCATATAAATGTGCTCCAGACAGCTTGCCAAATGTTATCAAATATAAAAAAAAAAAAAAAAATAAATACACACACACACACAAAAACATGTACTTCGGACTTAGTCACCTGATATATTTAATGGCAAATTTTGGCAAAAATAATAAAATGTCCATAATAAAATGCCCATTTGCATGTTCATTTCTCGGTCAACCAAAAAACGAAAAATTAATGAATTTATAAAATTTTTGCTAATGACGCACTGGAGACATGCATACATGCATGTATGGCAACTACAGTGAAAGCTGGCTGCATGAGATACTCTGCTCAGGCGAAGAAAATTATAAAGTTTTCGTTAAGCCAGAAGCAAATTTAAATGCTTTAAATTTTTATTCGAATCAAATTTGTCCAATGTAGACAGGTCTCACTGTACATATTTAGATTATTCGGTGGCTTTTACCTTCTGCATATTTTCTTTTGTTTTGTTTTGTTTTGTGGAAATTAACATTTCACATTTGCTCTCGTTCCATTTTGTGTTTGTTTGTTTGTTTGTTTTTTTGCAGTTCGCTGCTTGTGTGGCATTTTAATAACGTCTAAAACAATTTAATGCTTCCATAATGATACAATTGCGCGTTGGGACACAGCACAAAACAGGAGCGAAAAAAAAAAAAAAAAAAAAAAAAATACAACACGACGTATGCGTAATATGTCACATGTCATGAATTAATTTACGAAAATTGTTTTACATCTGAAAATGGCGACGAAGAAAAAAACACAACAAAAAAATTGAGGCTTGTAATTAATGCAACAAATTTTTTGAACAGACAATTTGTAATGAATACGAGAGTTGGTGGCTTTTTTTTTAATCGTAATTTTTTAGATCAATAAAAAAAAGATTGAATTTTGAAATGCATGAGTTTAGCGCCTTAAGGGCAACCTGACTATCAAAAAACAGGACAAGGAAAACGTTAACTCCGATCGACTTTTCTTTAATGAATATGTGCGTTCGGTTTGTAAAGGGGTTATGTGCAGTAATGATAAATTTCTAATGGGTTTATATTACACGGTGCGCCTTAAATAACATTAAATAAAAAAGGTTTTTACACCTAAAAATTAAAAGCGATTCTGAATTTACAAAGTTCATAGATGAGAAAAATCAAAAACCTAAAATAATCTGTATAGAGATTTTTGTTACTCACATTTTTGTGAAAATTTTTGGATAAATTGGATTATGGACATACAAAAAAAAATCATGTCGTGCTCGGCGGACCAGAGGGGTCATTTCACATGTATTTTTAGGTCACTGAATCCGAATCTTAAATCAGAATTTAAAAGTTGGTTCGCGTTTTCTTTTTCAGTGATCCGACCCAGCCATGTGTCCTTTTCTAAACATGGGTTCATATATGAAGTGTTTTTACCGTATAGCCGAAACAAATCGTTTCATAAAAAAAAACAATTTTTAATAAAAAAAACTTAACTTAAAAACTGGGCAATACTTAAAAATGGGCGTGGCACTTTGGTTTTAAAACTTTAACTGCTTAGGACTGAAATTAAAAATGTGTAACTACAGACAGACGGGCAGACCAATGGACAGACTGATGGATAGACAGACGGACAAACAGACGGACAGAGTTTGATCGTCTCCTCTAGCGGATCAAGAATACTTTATTGGATCTACGACGTCTCCTTCAATGTGCAGACAAACTGAATAAACCCTTTCACAGTATGTGTAACGGGTGTAACGAGGACGTAACTCATCACTTGTTCATATCATCATTTGACATGGATAGACCTTCGTGTGCAGCATTTGTATTAAATTTTATCTTAAAAACAAATTAAAAATGTTTTTAAAAATTTAGAAATTCGCGGTCCGATTTGAACCAATTTTAAACAGAAGATTTGGCATGGTATAAGAAGCATTTGTACCATAATTTAAGCCATTCGCTTTATAAATACATTTTTTCCTATAAGAACTTGACAAAATGTTGTGCTTTTGAATGGGAGCTATACCTAAAAGTGGGCGTGACACATTGATTTTAACATAGAAAGTACAGAGGACCTAGAAAAGCTTAAGTTTAAAAATTCAGCTTAATATCTTTAAAACTGAGCGAATATATCGCGCAGCAACAAACAGACGGACGGACAGACGGACATGGCTAAATCGATTCGTCTCGTCGAGGTGATCAAGAATATATATACTTTATAAGGTCTACGATGCCTTCTTTAATGCGTTACAAACTTTCCGACAAACTGATAATACCCTTCACACTATGTGTGGCGGGTATAAAAGAAATACATGAATATAAAGGGTGGTTAAATTTCAAGGGCCGATGTTGATTTTGAATAAAACACGAATTATTAAGGAAATTATTGACATTTCTTTTTATTATGATATGTTGGTATGACTCAATTATGTATGGAACAAAATATCGGCCAAATGGCCGCCACGGGTTCGGCGGCACACGTCCATCCGATGGTCTAAATTTTCGATGACGCTGAGGCATAATTGAGGTTCAATGTCGTTAATGTGCCGAATTATCTCATCCTTTAGCTCTTGAATTGTTGTTGGCTTATTGGCGTACACCTTTTCTTTCAAATAACCCCAAAGAAATAAGTGAAACGGTGTCGAATCGCATGATCTTGGCGGCCAGTTGACATCGCCGCGACGTGAGATTATTCGGCCATCAAATTTTTCGCGCAAAAGAGCCATTGTTTCGTTAGCTGTGTGCAAGTGGCACGGTCCTGTTGAAACCACATATTGTCCACATCCATATCTTCCAATTCAGGCCACAAAAAGTTTGTTATCATCTCACGATAGCGAACACCAGCCACAGTAATTGCCTGGCCAGCCTTATTTTCGAAGAAGTACGGCCCTATGATGCCGCCAGCCCATAAACCGCACCAAACAGTCACTCTTTGTGGATGCATTGGTTTTTTGACAATCACTGTTGGATTCTCATTCGCCCAAATGCGGCAATTCTGCTTATTGAAGAATCCACTGAGGTGAAAATGTGCCGATTAAATTGCCCGAAAAAAATTTCGAATCATAATAGGCCTGAATAACTTTAACGCGTTGCTTGATTGTTTATCTTTCCATGGTTCAAATTGAGTTAGTCTGAAGTTGAGAAATGTCAAAAAAAATGCAGGAGGAAAACTTGACGTTTAGGTGTGGTTCACATTCAACATCGGCCCCTGAAATTTAACCACCCTTTATATAAATAAAAAGAAAAACCCTTTAAGCATTGGACTATGACGGGGGTGAAGGGCTTAGAAACTGCATTATTTAGCCAATTTAGTTACACAGTATACGTTCGATTTCATTAAATTTTCAGTTTGAGGACTTTCTGGTCTTGTTTCGATTGTACATCGGCCATGTCGCCCTAGAGAGTTATAGTGTGCAGGTTGCAGTGGTATTCCAACCGAGTCCTTTCAAGGAAGGATATGGGTCGTTGTTCCTAATCTAGCTAGTTCGTCTGAAATGCAATTATTTGCGAAATTATGAATCCAGCGACATAAGGGCCGCTTGACTATCTGTAAACAGAACAAGGAAAATGTTAACTTCGTTAGAACCGAAGCTCAAATTCCCGGTTTAATTTATTTATGATCATCAGTGGCTTAGGTAAAATTTGAAGAAGGTATGGCTTGGAGTAAATGGTCTGATATAACCAAAGTTTAGACACACAATGGAATAAAATTTTAACCGAAGGACAGAATAATAAATATTTTCTTGAAAAAAAAAAAAATAGAAAATGGGTGATGATGGGTGATGATGGGGGCTGCATGGTATAATGGGCTGATCCTTATAATATCAGTTGAGTAAAGATAGGATGATTTTTTTATCCAATTAGAAGTGAATAAATTCATAAATGTATCGGTAAGACATCTACTTGGCATACACTGCAGTTGTTAGGGAGTCTAAGAGACATATTAATTCCAAGGTCAGGGTGTAAGCGCCTCCTCCCACTTGGTTATTTAGTTTTGAATCGTCAGTAAAAATACTGACTGAGCCTCTCTTTTCCATGGCTGAATGAACTACTCCAATACATGGTACACAATAGTCGGAATTAAAAGGAACTTCAAGTAGTGACCGTAGACCAACAGTTAAAAGGCCCCACAAATTGCTACCTCGCAGCTCCTTACCTACTAGATCAAATGGCAGTAAGTATAATATGGCATTGAGTGCTTTCGTGTTCCACTAATACACAGCTCTGCACACCTTAGTACCTTGATAACGTTATTAAGACTTCATACAAGATTATGGGTCTTACTGTGACAATATAAAGACATTATACACTTCAAGGGGAAAACATCTATTTGCTACTGTATAGGCTTTTTTTAATTCTTGCCTCCGAATAATCGTTCCAAAGAAGCTTTTTGCAGTTTAGTAGTTGTTCAATAAAATTCATAATGAACCGAGTTCTATTGGTAAATTGGTTCTATTTTATTCGAATTACGCCGTAAAATGAAAAATTTAAATAAATAAAAATATGTCAATTGGTTTACTTATTGACAACTTATTTTTGAATTTGTTTTTCTCAGAATTTGTTTTTTTGTTTTTTTTTTTTTTTTTTGCCAAAGCTATCAATAATTCAAATGTGCTGCACAAAATAAAACGAAAGGAATAAGTTCGAATATAAATGCAAAGCATCGATTTATGTTTATTTAATGTCAAAGCGAATAGTATGCAAACGCACAAACTGGCATGCACGCACACACACACCCACACACACACATGTACATAAAATAGAGATACATACACACATATAAATATGACAAAAGGATACTGCTTCGTAGCAAGAAGAAAGGCGTTGTTTCGGCGTAAGTGCATAAGTTATAAACAAAAGTCATAAAGCAAAGTTGAAGTTATGAATTTTTCAAATACGGAATTTATTTTGAGCAACAAAAAGTAGCGGCAGCAGCATCAGAAGCAGCAGCAGCAACGGCAGTAACGGCAGAAGAAATATCAACGAAAACTTGAAAACTTCCCACATGTCACTGCGAAGTGCTGCTGCTGCTGCTGCTGGAAAGTATGCAATACTTTTCTTTTACTTGCTTTTCTTTTGACTCCAAACACACACAAACACACTCACACGTATACACATACATACATATGCGTATATGACTTTTTGATGTCATCAACAACAATGCAACTGATTTCTGAGCATATTGTATGCATGCAGCAGTGCAACAAAATGCCAAGAAAAGTATTTTGTACTAAAATGAAAAAAAGAAAAATATAAGACAATCGCAAAGTTTAGTAAATTCGAATTATATAATCTCTACACGCAGATACTATCTGAATTTTTTTACTTATAAATATATATAAAATAGTAAAAATGTTTCTATGTCCGCTATGGACTTTGAAGCCATTCAACCAATGAGTCCCAAACTGGTTTCATTTGAAAGCCAATAATGCAAGTAAATTAAAATAACACTGAAACAATGCATTAAGCCATCCGATTCGTTTATATAGTTTTATTTATACTGGCCTCACTATATTGTGGACTTGCTGCAATAAAAAAAAAAAACTGTGGTATTTTTAGTATGTTTTCATAATAGCCCCAAAATATTTTGGTTGCGTATATATCATAATTCTAGACTTTATAAGTGTTCCGCAAAACTCCATACCATGATACAATTACTAAAGGTAGTGGCAAGCGGTCATTTGTAACCAAGGTTTGAAACATATGAATACGAAAGAGATGGCAGATTATCTCTATTTACTCAGGTTCGAAAAAGAAAAATGTTCTCTTTTCATTACCTTTAGGAATTGTATCATGGACCACACCGACAACCACTATATTCATGCGAGTCACAGAAAATTTCTTTCGGTTGGTTTTTCTTCTAGAATTCGATGAAATAATGAATTTAATTAATATTAATTAACACACAGATGAAGGCTGGACCCTATAAAGTATATATATTCTTGATTTGCATAAAAAAAAAAGGAGTCGAAATAGCTATGTCTGTCTGTCCGTCTGTCTGTCTGTCATGCAGTCTTCCGTATGAAATTGATTAACAAAAAAAATTTTGTTTCGAGTATAAAAAGTATAAATAAAATAAATATTATTTAAAAATTAAAAATTTTATTATTTATTTAAATTGTTAATGGTTTTAATGGTGATATCACCCTCCATAGGGATAGGGATTCCATACACTAGATTGAGCTTCAGCGTTAGGCTCCCGCTGCTACCAATTCACAAACTAAGGCGATTGCGAAAACTATAAAAAAAAAAAAATGTTCATTAAAATATTTTAGCACTGTTCTAGAAAAATACTGAAAGCCACTCTTACCGAAAGCAATAAAAATTTTCATAATTTTCAAACTAAAATTTTTTTTGAAAACGCTTCTATTTATACTCAAGATTGCTATGAATTTTATTTTGCAATATAATCTGATTCGTTTTCTTTATTTAAGTGAAACTAATTTAATTACTTTAGGTATTTTTTTTTTTTCTTTTTCGTAACAAATTTCAAAATGTTCTAGAAGACTTAATTTCCATGAAATTTAAAATATTGCTACATCATAAGAAATAAAAGATAGTCTTAGATAGGTCGTACTTCTGTACAAGAGAGAGAAAGAGTATACAACTAGATTTAAGAGCAAAAGCCTCTCTATAGGGATCTTCGTTTTGTGATCTTCATGTTTTTATGTATTAGTAGGCACTTTTATTTCGCCCTCGGCAGCAACGCAAAGGTTTGGTTTTTGAGTACCCGCCACGTCTCAGTTTGTCTGAGACGTCATAGACCAATAATGTATTTATAATTTTGTTCGTTCTCGTCTGTCCGTCTGTCTGTCCTGCTATCTGCCGAAGACTTCAAAATATAGGCTCTCCTGAACCTTCAAATTTGCACTTGCAAACGGATTTTCTCTAGACCTATTTTAAGCGTATACTCCCATATAAATCTACCCCAAAATGTACGAATTTTTGCATAAAAACGTTTTAGAGCCTTTTTCTAGTAGGAAGTCAAAATTTAGTATAAATTATGCCTATGATAGTCCCATTGAAATATCCAAATATGGGTAGGACCAAAAAAAATGTAGGTATCGCCCCCATACAAATTTACCCAATTTTTCAAGTTTTTGTTTGAAAATCCACATTAAATTATGTATATGACTAAAATATGTAGTATTTAACTTAAGGTACATAGAGTTTGGGTACAGGATATTTAGCAGTCGAGCATATCTCTCGACTTTAGCGTTCATTCTGTTTGATTATAATTCTGGTTTAGTCTTAGCCAAATTCCAATACAGACTAAACAGGATCATAATGATTAAGTTTCACTTTTCAATGTACGCCAAGTGGCTACAAGCTAAAAGTTAAATAAACGCAGAAACGCTTAGTTAGTGCTTCATATTCAAGTTGAATTTTTAGTGTTACAAATAAAACGTAGAAAAAATCGTGTTACCGAACTATTTGAAGAAATTGACGAGACTGAAATCTATTTAAAAGTTTAACGTTTCTGAAATTCTTAAGAAGAATATTTAAAAATATAATGATAAAATGCACAGAAGTCATATGAATGTGCTCAGGTAAAGGAAAAAAAAAAATAAATAAAATAAGCAAAACTACAACGAAAAAGCGGAAATGGCATTTAACAGCATGCGAACTTCCGTTTTGTTGCAAGCGAAGAGAGGAGAAGACAGAGGGCGAGCGAGAGGGAGAGGGAGAGAGAACGGGAATTGCAATGGCAACGAGATTGCATAATTTTCAGAATGGCTTACGCTGATTGATCGCCGTTTTTGTTTTATATATTAATTTTAGCATCAGAAATTATTCGCTGAAATTAAGTTGCTTTATGCACCACAGTAACCGACAGGGAGGCGTGGCATGCAACACAGCAGTGCGGGGGCGGGGGGACACGGTCTGGGAGTAGCGTAGCGCAAAAAGCTTAAAAGCGACTACGACGAAAATGCTTTGAATTTAAAATCTGCAA
Organism: Leucophenga varia; assembly: GCA_018903435.1. Taxonomy (NCBI): domain Eukaryota; kingdom Metazoa; phylum Arthropoda; class Insecta; order Diptera; family Drosophilidae; genus Leucophenga; species Leucophenga varia. Next base: position 54,907 of record JAEIFJ010000816.1, read on the forward strand.
TTTTCTGTTGATTGCCGCATCCAAAGTGTAACTGTGAAGGAGACGCGGCGTCAGTTTGAGGCGTGGCTGTGTTGCCCTGGCCAACTAGCGTGCAGTTATAGTGTAACAAACAACAACAACAACAACAAAATATATTGCTGGCCTGCGTGTTGGCGTAGCAGCAGCAGCAGCAGCAGCAGCAGCAGCAGCATCGTCACAAGTTTTGCGTAAAATTCCAGTCATGTGTCCCCAACAAATCCCTGCATTATTCATGAAATGATAAGATGCTAAATTTGAGCTCTTGAATTTTGTGCGGAATTATCCTGATCGAATAATTATAAATGGCCCACATTTAAATATAACTAAAATTTTCAAACACGTATGTATTCAGCTCTTTTTTGCACTGCAGCTCGGTGGCATTTTTTGTACTTTCTTTTGTTTTTTTTTTTTATTTTATTTTTTTTTATATACCCGCCACACACAGTGTGAAGGGTATTATCAGTTTGTCGGAAAGTTTGTAACGTACAAAGGAGTGCATCGGAGACCCCATAAAGGTATATATTATTGACTTCAGCTCGACGAGACGAATTGATTTAGCTATGTCCGTCTGTCTGTCTGTCCCTCTGTCTGTTG
>JAEIFJ010000818.1:0-20159 GCA_018903435.1 Leucophenga varia
AGAAAAAATTCAAGGGAAATTCCAAGAATAGGGTCAAATGTCACCATTGTGGCAGAGAAGGCCACATTAAAAAAGACTGCTTTTATTATAAAAGAATATTAAATGATAAAAATAAAGAAAATGAAAAACAAGCTCAAACTGCAACATCACACGGCATTGCGTTCATGGTAAGAGAAGTGAATAACACCTCAGTGAGGAATAACTGCGGGTTTATCCTTGATTCTGGTGCTAGTGACCATCTTATAAATGATGAGTCGCTATATACCGACAGTGTGGAGTTGATGCCTCCACTGAAGATTGCTGTGGCCAAGCAAGGCGAATTTATTTATGCCACTAAGCGTGGTATTGTCCGGCTACGAAATGACCATGAGATTACACTGGAGGATGTACTATTTTGTAAGGAAGCTGCTGGTAATTTGATGTCCGTAAAGCGTCTCCAAGAGGCAGGAATGTCGATTGAATTTGACAAAAGCGGTGTAACCATTTTGAAAAATGGGCTGATGGTTGTCAAAAATTCAGGTATGTTAAACAATGTACCTATGCTAAATTTTGAAGCCTATTCTATAAATGCTGAGCATAAAAATGATTTTCGTTTATGGCATGAGAGGTTTGGCCATATAAGCAATGGCAAATTATTAGAAATTAAACGAAAGAATATGTTTAGCGATCAAAGTCTTCTAAACAACTTGGAGTTATCAAGTGAAATTTGTGAACCCTGTTTAAATGGTAAACAAACAAGACTCCCTTTTAAACAATTGAAAGATAAGACCCATATTAAAAGGCCACTTTTTGTCGTACACTCAGATGTATGTGGGCCAATTACTCCAGTTACCTTAAATGATAAAAATTATTTTGTGATCTTTGTTGATCAGTTTACACATTATTGTGTAACTTATTTAATTAAATACAAATCTGATGTGTTTAACATGTTTCAAGACTTTGTAGCCAAGAGTGAAGCTCATTTTAACTTAAAGGTTGTTAATTTATACATTGACAATGGTAGAGAATACCTTTCAAATGAGATGAGGCAGTATTGTGTTAAGAAAGGAATTTCTTATCACTTAACAGTGCCACATACACCTCAGTTAAACGGTGTTTCTGAGAGAATGATAAGAACTATTACAGAAAAAGCTCGAGCCATGGTCATTTAATGTGTTTTGCCGCCGTTGGTTATCGAGACTGCCAACTTCACCAAACTCTTCTAGAGGTGCGGCTTCTTTTTCATCGGTATTTATACAAGTATCGATAATGCTAGTGGTGGTCTAAAAGATCCAGTCAAACAAATCAGATTTAAATTCAATAAACTTAATTCCTTAACAGAAATATGTATGAAGTCGCAACATCCCACCCACCGTAAAACTACTCCATAGTTTTACCCAATACATCTAGCACTGCAAGCTTTGAAACTGGTCTTTTTAGTAGTCCAGTTGATGTTTTTACTTCAGCTATTCGGATTTGGCCGTCCGCGGCAGCAATTGTACGAAGAACAACTCCTTTTTTCCAATTGCCTCTTGGAAGGCTCTCCTCACAAATTACCACAACATCTCCCTTTGCTATGGGTTTGGATCGCGCATGCCATTTAGTGCGCCGTGTCAAAGTCGGTAGATATTCACGAATCCATCGATGCCAAAAATTGTCTTTCATTTGTTGACTGATTCGATACTGCTTACGTAGGCACAAGTTAAGATCTTTTCCAGGAGTTTGCGTCGAGTTCGTTGTTCCCAGTAAAAAATGGTTTGGAGTCAGAGGTTCCAGATCATTTATATCTATTGGCAAATGAGTTAATGGTCGACTGTTTATTATATTTTCAGCTTCTATCAGCAAGCTCCTTAAAGTTTCCACTTGTGGTGCTTTTTCTTTTAAAGTTATGGCCAATACTCGTTTGATGCTCCTAACCATGCGCTCCCAGCATCCGCCAGAGCTCGGATTGGATGGACAATTAAACTGCCACTCGATGCCTTTTTTTGCCTATCTCGGATTTTATATATTCCATATCAAAAAAATCCTTTGCGTTCTTTAATTCCTTATTGGTGCCGATGAAATTAGTTCCCATGTCAGAACGGATCTTGACAGGAATTCCTCTTCGGTTTACAAAATTTCTTATGCACAACACACATGCGTCTGTGGACAAGTCTGCCGCTAACTCCAGATGAACAGCCCTTATGGTTAAGCATGTGAAAAGTGCTACCCATCTCTTTTCTTGTCTTCGTCCAATCGTCACCATGACTGGACCAAAGTAGTCCAATCCAACGTACGAAAATGGCCGTTGAAATGGTGTCACTCTGTCCTCTGGTAACTGGCCCATCAACGGTGGTAAAGGCTTAGCCATCTCGTTTTTACAATGTTGACATCTTGACTTAGCTCGACTCACAGCTTTTCTTAAATTGACAATCCAGAATTGACGTCTTATTTCGTTTACAATAAGCTCATTGTTTTGATGATGATAGCTGACATGATACCATCTAACAATCAACTCTGACAAAATGTGACGCGATGGTAACAATATCGGACGACGTGCCCTCTCTGGAATGGAGAAACAATAATCCAGCCTTCCTCCAACAATAATAACACCACTTGCGTTCAATTGAGGCGACAATGAGTATATCGGACTTTCCTTCGATACGATTCCAGATTCCTGAAGTTCTTCTATTTCCTTCCAGTATGCTTCAAGTTGCGCAATTTTGCATAAGGTTGATTCTGCCAGGTTCAATTCGTGTGCCGTCAGCTCTCCGTCATATTCTCCATGTTGGTCCTTGCGACATTTGCTCACAAACCTCCAAATCCAGCCTACTGTACGTTTTAACCGAGAATAATTTGAAAACCTTTCTAGTGATATCCATTGAATCTTTTCCAAAAAACATGATTTGTTTGCGCCGTTCAGTCATATTTTCTTGGTTGGAAATGAATTCTTGTGAAGGCCACTTCTCCTTTTCCAAAAGCAAAAATTCAGGTCCACTTATCCAAACACTGTTTACGTCGTATTCACATCGATTACTGGTTTTTGTGGCTTTATCGGCTGCATTAAGTTTTGTTGGCACCCAATACCAATCATTCTCCTGTGTACTTTCCAAAATCTCGCTGACTCTATGAGCCACAAATGGTTTATATTGACGATGGTCCGATTTGATCCATGAGACTACCGTTCTTGAGTCTGTCCACAAAGTTGAAGACTTCACATTCACGTCGTGGCATTCTAAAACGGTTCTTCTTAGACGCGTACCAAGTACGGCCGCCTGCAGCTCCAGCCTGGGAATAGTTAATAACTTTAGAGGTGCACATTTCGTTTTTCCACATACAAACATTAATTGTACGCTGTCACCACAAGTTATTCGCCAATATGCCACTGCCGCAAATGCTTGCTCACTTGCATCGACAAAGACGTGTAACTCAACGTAGTCTGACAACAGGAAATTCTGGGAATAACATCTTCTTAGATTAAATTCCTTGACCTTTTTGAACTGCTGAACCCATTGTTTAAATGCAGTAAATATATTTTCAGGCAATAAATCGTTCCAATGGATTCCTGTTCGCCATACATCCTGAACTAAAACCTTTCCGTATATCATTAAATCCGCGAGCATGCCGAAGGGATCGTAGACAGACATCACCATGCTTAATAGCTGACGCTTCGTTGGACATTGAAGACCTTCTACTATTTGTTTATCTACGCGATTTAATTTTAAGTCAAAAACAAAAACGTCTTTTTGACTGTTCCATTGCATACCTAAGATTTTATCATAGGATTCGGTATCCAGCTTCACTGCTTCTTGATTGTTGCCGTTGCTTTCCACGCCGCTATTTAAACTTTGCTGAACCAATACGGAGTTTGAAATAAATCCTCGCAGCTCAAAATGTCCCATTTGATGCACTCTCTTTACTTCTGCGCTAATTTTTAAAGCTTCTGCCTCAGATGTGAAGCTAGCCACGAAGTCGTCCACATAATGCTTATTTTCAATTGCATCAATAACTTGATCTCTGTGCATCGTCGCATTTTGGGCATTTAAATTCTTTACATACTGAGCACAACAAGGAGAGCAAGCAGCTCCAAATATCATTACTTTCATACGGTAGGTGTCCAACTCAGCATTTTGATTGCCATGTCTCCAAATAAATCTCAATGAATCTTGATCCTCTTTGCGAACTTGCACCTGCAGAAACATTTCCTTAATGTCTGCACATACCGCAACGATTCCTTGGCGAAATTTAAAAAGAATTTGTGTCAAAGGTGGGTTTTCATCTTGCCCTTTCAAAAGTTCTGTGTTCAGCGATACTCCATCGACAGTCGCAGCTGCATCAAAGACCAATCTCATCTTCTTTGGCTTGTTTATATTATAAACACCAAAATGAGGCAAATACCAAGTTCGCGCACCAACTTTTGCAGTTTCTTCCTTAGACATTTTTTCGGCATATCCTTTCTTCACGAAGTCCATAATCGCAGCATCATATTCATTGATTTTTCCCATGCTCATCATCCTCTTTTCAACTCCTTGCAATCTACTAAACGCCATGTCAAAACTGTCTGGGAAATGGATATCATCGTTTTTCCATAAAAGCCCAGTTTCATATGAGTTCTTCAGTCGTTTAGTAGTGTTCTTTAAAATACTCCTGGCTCTTAAATCATCAGCCGATTGCAATGGTTCCTTAGCTGCGTTGACCCCAAAATTTTCAGTCGTGAAATAATCCGCAATCAATTTGTCCATTTCGGTTTCTTCATATTCTCGTACATGGAATATCGTTGAAATTAAAGATCTCTCTTTACAAACGCCAGAACTTCCGTAGATACTCCAGCCTAATGACGTCTTTGCTGCCAACAAGTTATCATCCAGTATCATGCTTTTCAGTGTTGCGGTCAGGTGACAATTATTTATTCCAATCAAAAGCATTGGATTCGCATCAGTGTATCCTTCAATGGGGACATTTCTCAATCTTTTATATTTCTCCTTTAGCTCGTCTATGTCCAACGATTGTAATGGTAACTGCAGATTAGGGACCGTGTTTCCAGAAAACCTCAACCATTTGCTGTTTCGTCCTTGTCTCCTTATTCGCAAGTTACACTCCATCGAGCTAACCACAGTAGTACGATTTTCTATCCAATTCAATGTTAGGTTATCTTTCTGCTGCTGTACTCCCAAATTTACTGCAAACTGTTCATTAACTAACGAAGCGGAGGAACCTTCATCTAAGAATGCAAATGTCCTTACAATTTTTCTATTTGGTCCGATGATTTCAACAGGTACTACTTTGAACATTATTTTTGATTTTGCTGGTTTTATAGTATTTACGGAAACTTCTGTTGCAGCGTTCTCTTTACATGGTTTTTCTTCTGAATGCAGCAATGAATGATGCAGTTTCTTGCATCCATCCTTTTTACATTCCTTTTTATTTTTGCAAACATTTTGTCTATGTCCTTTTCGCAAACATCCAAAACATAGTTGATATTTTTTGACCATAGACCATTTGTCTTGTGTTTTCGCTTTAGAAAATACGCTGCATCTGTCAAAATAATGATCTCCGTGACACTCATAGCATTCAGGTTTATATTTCGTTTCTTTCTTGGATTCCTCATCCTTCGTGGTCTGCATAACAACTTTTTGATGTTTGTTCTTCTTCTCTGATTCGTCTGCTGGGAATACGATCATTGCCTTTGCAATGCTTCTGGCCATAGTGCTGATCCATGTACTAAAGTCTTTCAAATTTGGGTAATTTCGAAGAGTCGTTGTATATTCTATCCATTGAATGCGTTTGGTCATTGGTATCTTACACACCAACTGTTCAATCAGGGAAGGATTCTGTAAATATTGGGTTGCATTAGCCGATTGCAAGAATATAACCAAATTTTCAACTTTCGTTGCAAATGGCACCAACAATTGCAAATTATCCTCTGATACAGCACTGATTTTGCTGACCATGTCCATTTGACTCCTTATCAATGACTCCGGCCTCCCATAAGTGAACTCTAGACGATTCATAACATGTTCAACATTCATAGGATTTATAAGCAAACCCTTGACTTCATCTCTGGCCGCTCCCTTTATACTTTTTTGTAGCCTCAACAGATTTTCCAACTTAGAATATCCAAAAGCGTTTGACGACTCCCAAAACATTGTTGAAAATACGGGCCAATCCTCTGGGTTTCCATTAAACTCAGGCAAATCAATGAGCTTTCGAGGATATACGAGTGGAGGCTTTTAATATGCACGACCAAAATAATTGAGGTACACATTAAATTAAAGATGTTTTGAGTTCAAATATTGATGGATATCAAACGAGACACTTTATTTGACTGCTTCGAGTCGTTTTGGCGTTAAATTAGAATAGTATGAAGTATACAAAGTATAAAAAGAAAAACGAAAGAAAGAATTTAATTTAATGTGTTTTGCCGCCGTTGGTTATCGAGACTGCCAACTTCACCAAACTCTTCTAGAGGTGCGGCTTCTTTTTCATCGGTATTTATACAAGTATCGATAATGCTAGTGGTGGTCTAAAAGATCCAGTCAAACAAATCAGATTTAAATTCAATAAACTTAATTCCTTAACAGAAATATGTATGAAGTCTTCATGGACTACTGTGTTTGTCGGAACGCAAATGTGCGTAACAGGCAGAAGGAGGCATCTCCGACCCCATAAACTATATATATTCTGAATCAGTATCAACAGCCGAGTCGATTGAGCCATGTCTGTCTGTCCGTCTGTCCGTCTGTCCGTCTGTATGAACGCCTGGATCTCAGCAACTATAAGAGCTAGAGCAATAAAATTTTGTGACAACATACGTGTATATCCAGGTGTCTCAATGTTTTTTTGAAATTTGGCCACGCCCCTTCCCGCCTCTGTAAATCAGTTATAACAATTTAATATACACAATATACACCCAACAACCAAAGTTATACATCTCACATGACAAATGCCTTGCCACGGGTGCTTTCTGAAAATTTCATTTAAATCGGACTAAAAATAAGTGAGATATGATCCGAATTAAACTCAATTCGAACGTATACTTATGCGCATATTAAGACCTAATTTACGCATAATACCGAAGTTCGAATCTAGCGTCGGACACAAAGCATTTAACAAAACTTTTTATTTGCATATATGGTAATGGTAACAGAATTAGCTCAGAATGCAAATTTGCCGATCGAACGAAAAATGAGGTGGTGGCTTAGTGGTTAGAGTGGCGGACAGCGGTCCTGCGTGCGTGAGTTCGAGTCCCATGCGCGGCCGGTGCAACTTTTTTATTATTAATTTTTTTTTTTTTTTTTTTTTTATTCTTATAAACTAAAAGGAAAACAACAGTCGAAAACTACACCGGCTACCTAAATCCTAAATTATTTAATTAAATATCAATAAAAATATTTTCCCAAAATTAATTTCATATTTTTATGCAATAGTTAAGACAATCAATGTACACGAATGTTAGAGCGGGACGCCGATACATGCATGTCTGCATTTGCACATTTATATTTCGGCGTCCCGCTCTAACACGCATCAATTGCCGTGTTCGGCGCACATACGCAACTGTCAGATTTGTGCAATATTCGGCAAAGTTTATAAAAGTGTTCTAATTAAATATGTTGAGTACCAAAAAATTTAAAAATTATTGTTTGTTAAGCTTTTAAATTATTTAATAGAAAAGGAAGAAAAAAAGAAAAAGATGTCACACATATTGATCGCGGCAGCAGTCGAACCCGAAACACTGCCAACACCATTGGTCTTGGAATCCGGCACGCACTCCGCTAAGCTACTGTATACCTCGCGCTGCTGTCACTTCTATTTGGCATTACGCAAAAGTGCATACACCAACTTATTGCCCTCTCGCCCTACCTAATGCTTATAATTCTTCTCTATTCGGTTTTGCATTGTTTATGCGTTCTTCTTCTTCTGTCTGTCAATTGAATTTGTGCGTGTCGTTCGAATTAAATAATATTTTAAATGCTTAATAATAATTCAAACAAACCAAAATTGTCATTATAAATAAGGGAAAATAAATTATACACGGTATACCATGATAATCTGGCCTCAAAAAGCCAAACACCCTGACTGTAGCGCGCCACAGGGGTTTTTTTCCGCTTTTGTGACAAAACCCTTCCTTCTCTTCATTGCGCCACACTCTTTTCACTCGACAACCTACCACCCATAAGTTAACTAATAACTCAATCCGATAAACTTTTACCTTATCTTGTAAGCTAATACAATTTAACTTGATATTATGCTTTACACTACTGCACCTATCTCAAATTATATATATTAGCCGACATATTTTTTTTTCTCAGGATAACTAGATGAGGCGATAGGGTCAGTGTCTGCTGTGTGCCCGATCATCGCTCGAGTAGTCTGTACGATTGTCTGTCTTCTATATAAGTGAACGCGTCGATCTCAGCTGGAGACAAACATTGTTGAAGGGTTTCTGCAAAATACACACAGATCAACTATTTAGAAAATATGGATGCCACGCCGACCGCCCCTAAAAATTTGAACGATGGATACAGCGACATAAAATATATTTCTCCTTCAGACTTTGATTCTTTTGAGTGTGGGATTCAGCAGCATGATCTTGAAGTGTAATTGTAACTAATGTGAAAACTGGACTAGTAAGCTGCTTCAATGTATTGAGATGCAAAAGGTTTTCACAACTTTTATTCAAGTTTTGTAAATTAGTAACAAATTATTTGATAACTGAACAAAGAATTTTACATACGATGTCGTTGGCGTTAATGTGTGTGAGGGTGGAGTACTTGCACTGCTTATGTTCATGCATGAGTTGCAATTTCAGGGACTAATACAAACATAATAACAATTATGCAAAGCAGGAGCAGCAGCAGCTGGAAAACACCTGAAATTGCACTGAGACTGAGCTGCACTTGGGCCGAGATAGTGCAAATTGCTTGGCATTGTTTGCTTAACTGTGCACGTGTGAGCTGGCTTACCTGTGTGTGTATTTACTTTTGTAAGCAAATTATACTACCGACTCACGTGTGCGACAATATCCTCATCAATGTCTGGAGGGCGAAGGGGGTTGAAGTTATTACCGGGTTTGTTTAAATTGCAAATGAGCTTGCCTAGCTTTTCATATGGTAATCAAAGTTCTACTTGGTCCTGCTGTCAGCCTTCAATCAGTCTTTCGGTGCCTGAGACTGTTTGCTCAAATCATTTGCGTGCGTATCCCTCACAGCATCCTGTGTAGTTTCAATTAAATGTTGCCCATTACACAAAGATACAAATCATTATTTGCAAACGGCAATGACTTTGCTTTCTATATCCCTCCCACCCCTGGCTGGCAATCACTGAACCAGTGCATGATAAATCAAAGGTATAAATCATGCAATACAAATGCAAATTCCTGTTTCAAAGGCGGCTGCTGATGATTCTACTGATGCAAAATCTTGTCCTTTGTCTGAGCTAAATATTAGCACACTTGAGCCAGAAATAAAATGGAAAGCGCAAACGAAAATAAGCAGCAACCCAAGGCACAAGTAGAAAATTATGCAAACGAGCCACTCGACCAAAAAAGGGACAACCCGGCCGCAATATCAAAGAGCGAGAAAATGAAAGAGAGAAATAAGGAGAGAGAGATAAAGGAAGTGCGATGGGGGAACAGAAAACAAGCAGCTAAAAACGGAGTGCTCGACTGAGAATACATTGTAGATTTTATAGGAGAACCTTTTTGCAGCAAGTAAAAGTAAGAAAAAAAGGAGAAGAATTCAGTGCACAAGCTGCTTGGCAACTAATTAAGATATATGAAGGGTAACCTGTGGCCACCCTGCTGGAATTCATATAAATTGATATTAATTGCGCTGCACAAGCCACAAATCATTGGCCGGAATATTTTTGTCTAATTGTTTTTGTTGGCCCCGCATCGAGCGGCGATTTGTGCAGCGTCAGTATGAATCATAATTTTCTGAGTGTGGGCAATGTTCATCCCAAAGAGTAGGATAACTTCCCATACCGCTTATATTCCCACTCCTTTTCTTGCTTAAGGTGTTGCCTTTAATAGCAATAACTGTATTGGAGTATTTCGCATAAAAACGCTTCACTGCACTTTTGGCTTAGAGAAATGGGTGAGGATAGTGCCAGACGAGGCTGTGCGTACTGGGAGGTTTAAGAGTTAAAAAAGTTTACTACAGTGTTCATTGATTGAAAAACCAATTGTTTTAAGTCTTAAGAGCCTGTAGAAATCTCAAAGATCCTTGAATTAAGTTATAACGCCACTTTGCAATTTGAACCTTGCTGCAGTTAATTTTCAATTCTTGACTACACTCATTATCAGTTTTGTATGTTTATTACCGAGCATGAAATAGTTAACTCTTCTGCATCTGCATTTCTTTTCGACTGTAGCGCAGCTTGACGAGTGTGCCGGAATATTTATGTTTAATGTTCTGCATGGGGGTCGATGCTACAGAGAAGACCAGCGTGAAGAGGTGGAGGGAGGCGAGTGTCCGGAGGGAATTGTGGGTTGGCAATTTATTTGAATCCACATAAAACAAACGGCGAGTAAAAATGTTGCCGCTGCTTTGCTGCTTGGCTGCTTGCTGGGGCTTTGCCTGGTGGTGTTGCCTTGGCCTGAGCTAATGAACAAACAGAACGGATGATGAAAACCACAGTAAACAACGCAGCGCAGTGCTGGCAAATAGCCGGGCGAGAGGACTTTGCACGTAAACAGGCGCTGCATAAGCAAAAATGAGCGACAGCAAAACGCAAACTACACAGACTGCAGTGATAGAACAAAAACAACTGGCAAACGGGAAACGGGCGGCAAGTATTTACAACTGGCAAAGAGCCACGAGGAGAAGCATTATAGACTTGAATAAAAATATTTACTGCTCGTCAAGGGTTCAGTTATCCAGTCGGCAAGCTGACAAGCAGCCTAGCAGCACAAAGTGACGAGGACAAGTACGAGAATGAGATGGAGATGGAGACAGAGAGCCAGCGTGGGAATGTTAACGTTGATGATGATGAAATGCGCCACTTAATGTGCTGTCATTTACTTTGGCGCACAAAAGTGTGCTATACTTTTTGCTAGTCACCGCTTTGTTTGCCCGCCCTGATTAAAGTTGATTTTTATAATTTGTTGCAGTTTCAGCTTCTTCCCCCATCAGCCAGCAGCTTTTTGTTGCTGTTGGCGGTGTTGTCGCAGTCTCGCCCTTAAGTGCCACCATTTTGTGGCGCTCAAGTCTTTCACCTGCGCTTGGCGACGGTGCCTTGTCGCCTCGTCATCTTCATAACGCATCGCAGGCCAAGCGTGCGCCAGAGTGCAACTGAGTGAAAAAACCACAGCTGGCAAGAGGAGGAGTGCACTGCAGAGAGGGGAAGAACCTTCTCCCGTCAATCCCCGAAGACTTGCAATATAGGGTACGAACTTATTTGTGTGCATGCGCGAATTAATCTTAATTGAAATTCCATGCCGCACGAGTCGTCGGTCTTTGGCTTGCCATATGCCACTGTTTACAAACACACGCACATACGCGCATACATAACGGCTTGCTATGATTCATGAGTGCGAAATTAAAATGCGCACTCACACGAATGCACAACACAGAATTCTCAGGCTCAGGGGCCTCATATTTTCGCGCACATTAAATGATTTTTGCGCCACATCAAATTTACAACATTTCCTCGCACTTTTCCAAACACGTTATTTCCAAAAACCCTCTCAGCTTTTCTTTATGCAACACCTATCCACACACAAAGACATATAAGAGGAAGCTGAGTTTATTTTTCATTAAAACGAATTAAAATTCTAAACAGCAAAGCTCGCCCACTTATCCCAACATTGGTGCACACATCACACAAACACACTTACGTACGTTCACTTGCACATGCTTTCTCTTTCCATCCAATAACAATTAGAAGGCATGCTAATTGTTTCAGAAGGCATTTGCACTTCGTCGCTTCTCAAGCCCCACATAACGCCCTGGTGCCACGCCTCTAGCCTGCACTCCCCTCCTGGCCAAGCTGTGGCCCGTGCAGCTTAAATTGAAATTTAATGCCACAGCATAATCCATGGGATCGGGCTGTACACATGTTTAACACATTTTTGCCTCAACTTGCAGGTTTGCTCTGCATTCTTAACAGCTCGAGAGCTTTTAGCTCCAAATCCCTCTGCCATATTGCGGAGCAAGCGCAAGATGGAGAGACTCGAGAGGGGGAGGAGTAGGTACTGCATTGTAGGTACTCTGGTTGTTGCCTGGTTGTTGGCTAGTGTGCCTGCACATTCTAATTTGTATGCAAATCCAAATCAATAGAATTAACCAAGTTACATGCTCTGCCTGCATTGTTCGTCTGCTCCCTTTCTCGCTTTCTCCCGTTAGCTTGTTGTTTGTCTTTTCAAAAATTGTTTTTTAACAATATATTTCATTGCATGCAGACTAGACTAATACGTGAGTTTGTGGAAGAGTGTGTGGCTCAACTGTGGATAGCTTCTGGCTTATCTCAATACCTTTTTCACCCACAACAGATAAGCAACAGTTTATGTTCTGCACCTGCAGCGCAAAACTTTTAAGTTCTCCACCAAATTTTGGCCAAAATAAACACGTTACAAGCTTGAGCATTGTAAGCAATACAGAACAAGTGACTACACCTGTTGTATTTAAGTTATAAGCCGGCATCCTGAATGCACTCCCTAAATTGAAAAAAAACATATCTGAATCCGCATGCTGTTCTTGGGTTGTAGCTCGGTTTTGTTTGAATACGAGGCTGTTTATTATAGGTAACAATCGGGAGAGTTTTTTATTGCACTTTATTGTAGTCCTTATTCGGGACTAGCACGAGATTCTTTATTCCAATTAAATAGATAGTTGATACTAGCTACAATTATGTTGCTTTACTTTATGTATCTATTGAGCTTACAGTTTCCTATTCCAGTCTCATACAATCTAAGATAGTCGATCGTTACGTTCTAACTGTATAAGTCCATGAACTCTCATATTTGAAGCGCTATTTAAAACTAAGAAAAACTTTCTCAATCAATGTTAACCACTCAGTAATTGCCTCATTGTTTTTGCTAATAAATAATGCATAAGAAAATGCCTGAGACTAGATTTGAATGAATATTTCTTTAATATTTTAGAGTCTTTTATTTACCTCCTTGATAAAATTTTTACAGAAGGTTCACAAACGGGTCACATAGCTAACGCATACAAGTCTTGTTATAAATTCAGTAGCTTTTATAGTTTCTGAGAAACTGGTGTTCATACAGACTGATGGACAGGCGGAAAGTCAGACATGTTTCAATCGACTCGGCACTTACCACATTCGACAATCACAATAGACCATGAACTTTTTTTTAAATCCATGGCTCTAGAAGTTTGTCCCAACCGGTGCACTTAAATTATCGGCCAATGGCAGACATACTTTAAGTAGAATATGAACTCCGATTTCTTGCCCTTGAATTCATTCCTAGTGCAACGCGCGTATGGAATTGTGTTTCTGCCTATGCCCTGTTATTATAAGCTGCAGGCCATTGGGTTTTAATATCTTAAAAAATTTAAAAAAGGCTACCTTCAGCATGTCGAACATTCTATACACCGATCGTTCTTATAAAAGTGTTATATAATGGTCTTCATAAAAACACTTAAATTATCCAGTATTTTAAATAGTTCCTATTGCAGCTATATGTTAGAGTGATCCGATTTGTAAATTTTATATGTTTAATATTTGTATTGCAAAAGTTCGATGTAGTTTATTTGGTTGCATTATCTTGACAAATAGTTAAAATTAGCCGATAGTTTCTATAGCAACTAAACGATATATCGGTGCCACCACTACCACTTTTATACAGCGTGCAGCACGTGAATCACCAAGTTCGATCAATTGAAATGAGAGCCGCTCACAAGAATTGCAGTGAAACTATTGAAGCTCTACCAATGTATATGTATATAACACTATCTGCCTATGATACTCCGCATAGTTTGACAGCCTTTAGATTTGTAAGAAACGATCGTTGAATTAAGTAGTTTCAACGCAATATAAACGTTTATTTACTATTGCAGTCGAAGCTCTTTTCAATATGTTGCTTATTATTGCGTGTATTTCTAACAATTTAGCCGATTTCATTATGTCGATGTCCTAAAAAAAGAACTGCAAGAGTTCAGTGAGTGTCTCTACTTACTGTAAAGGTATCAAGGCTTAATTCAGATCATCCAGTCAAAATATAATTTGTTTGCTTATTAAGTCTAGCTAAAGGATATGTTTCGGGGCATGCAAGACCATCAGGAGTTGCAACTAGATATTCCGCGCCGTTCTTTGCAAGTTTGTTTGCTAGTACAATGAATTAAAGCAGTGGAACTCTATTTGGCGATAGACTTTTGCCAGACTGTTCCGAGTCAGCTTAGAGGTTCTAGCCCAAATACTTTAACTAATTTCATTAATTGTTTGCTTAGTTCTCCAGCCACAATGCTACGTTTCGCGTACAAGTGGCACATTTAATTAGACTAATAAAGTAATTCGGATGGCTTGAAGTGTAAGTGAGACAAGAAACCAAGAGCAGATCCTTGGCTTAGCTGAAAGTTGCCTCCAGTGGCTGCTAATAAAACTGTTATAATGACTTGACTGTAATGAGTGGGAATTGGGCTGGTTAAGCAACAAACGAGGGGATAAAGAGAGCGAGGGAGAGATGCGGAGAGTTGGCGCTAGTTAAGCGAAATATATTTATACATATATATATATATGTGTGTGTGTGTGTGTGTGTGTGGGTAACTAACGTAGATTTAATCTCTCTGTGTATTGTGCGTGTGAGAGTTAAATTGTGTGTTGTGCGTGCAATTGTTACTCATAATTGTATCCAGAACCGGAGCCTGCGCCTTTCAGCTATGCAACATATTTTCACACTGTATCGCAGCACATCGCTCTGTGCTGGTATGTGCTGGCAAGCGCCGTAAATCCATTTTAATTAATTTCATAAATCAAGCGCAATGCATTTATTTGCGCATATAAATCATGTAATTAACATAGCCACACATGTACGCAAGACAGCCACGCTTGAACCCGACAGATCGCATTGCGACTTGCGACCTGCTCAGCGCGTTGAGCTTCAACCGGGCAACTGGTTGCGGCGTTGGCCATGATAAACAAGATATTAACGACTTAATTTACTGCAGCCATACACAACACTCCCTGTGCGTGCTCGTGTGTGCGAGTGTGTGGCCATAAACTGCAGGCAGGCTACATAAATATTAAATGTTAAATAAATAAACGAGGCAATCGAAAAAATTCGACCAGTAAACAAGCAAAAAGAGCTACAGTTTCCCAGAAGATACTTGCGGTCGCTTGATACCCTGCTGCATTAAGTACACACTGCATAAGGCTTATTTACAACAAATGGGTTGCGGGGGATAGATTTGTACATACGCTGGCATCACCTTACATTTTTATGTATGAGCCACTTAAAATTTAACATGCATACAATTTTACAGGGTATTAGCATGTCGGCTGAAAAGGTTTCGCTGCTACACATATAAGTGTATATATAACTTGTACCCACACATGAGTGTAACAAATACGCTCCTCTGGTCGTCAATCATTGTGAAATAAAATCGACTTGGACTCTATATATATAATATTGTAGTTACTGCACAGCACAAGCTTCTGCTTTAACTGCGCCCACATATGCCCCACTTCGGGTAGCGCATTATGTATTGCGAGTCTCTTGTGTGTGAAATCGAGAGCGGTTTACTCAGGCTCTTATCCTCTGCGACGTATGAAAACCGCCAATTTTTCAATAAACTGCAATAAATGTTTATCCATTTATATGCTTAATGTCCTGGCATATGCTTGTACTGTTATCGTTTACGTAATTGTTGGATTTAATCTTAAATATGTCGAGAGACCACCTACAGAATTTAATGACTGGAATTATGTATGCGTACAAGAGAATAAGCTACTTATGCAAGTTAAAGGGTATCCGGACAGTCGTGCACTAGGGAATACGTGCGATACTTTTATTAATGGTTGCTGCCAACGTTGGTGAACCGCGCATTGCCAGCCTATTCGTGTTTGTGTGTAAGGCCATGCATGTGGTGCACTCGGCGGAATACTTATGTCGGTGCAAGTGTGCGTTCGCATGTGTGAGTGCATTAATCAGTTGTAAACAGCGAAAGCCTTTTGGTAATTAAATATACTGATAATTGCACAATTCGCAACAAATGCTGTAACAGATTATTAACTGTGAAGACTTGGGCAGGTCTTGGCATTCAGGCGGACAGATTGGGGTTTTCTTAACAGCATGCTGAATAAACAGTTGATTTAAGCAGACAGTGTGAAACAACTTGCCCCTGCTCTTGTTCCCTCTGCCTTATGTTAAACTTACCCAATTCTGTAAGGCACTTAAAAGAGCAAAGCACGAATCCACTTGAAAGCCAAAGTCAAAGACATCGTATGAGCTTTTTACTTGATTAAAAATTTAATTAGTCCTTGCTCGACGCTGTCATGCCAAGAAATTATAATTGCACTGAGCACACACATACTCCTACTCCCTAGTACACACTCACGTATGTGAGCGCTCTGAATAACCTGGTGGTAAAAGCCGCAGAGCCCGCTCTCTCGGCAGTACCGGCAACTCGCCATAACGCAAAGCAGAGTAGAAGTAACAAGAAGCGAGTGAAGAAGGGCTGGATGTAGAAGAGAAGCAGAAGGTATAAGGAATAAGAGTATTATAAAAGAAATTGTATGTAATTTGAACGCCTTTGCAGTTGGCCAACTGCCGGCCAAGGAAATAAAAACGCCCATGTGAGGCAGAAAGCCAACGACCTGGAGGAAAAAACTCGTAAGAAAATAAACGTAGATGGTTTCAAAGGACGAAAGGCACACATACAGAGAACGATCACCGCAGCAGTAAAAAGCAATGCGAGTGTGTGTGTGTGTGTTGCCTAAAGCTTAAAAAAGTTGGGTGTGTGTACATTTACACGCATCCTGGCGTTGCTCAACTGGCTTTCCTCCCTCGCATCCCTCTTGGGTCGTTTAGGACGCGCCCAGTTTTAAGTATAATATATATAGCGCAGTGAGGCGGACAGACACACCGTATGTGGTAGGGTCGAGTCGAGCAGCGATGCCAGGTACGGCTAGACAAAAGATGAGCACGCCTCCAGGATGTTGCCGCCTCCGCCTGCTGCCTGCCGCAAGCCGCATGCTTGTGCATCAGAAAACCGAGTAGGTGGAGAATATTTAATATGATTATGCCAAAGTAAATTGCTTGCAACAAAAAGTTGTATGTGCATGTGCGGTGCCAGTTGCTGCTTCCGACTTGAGCCGACTCTGTTTATGTTTCCAGCAACTCATGCAGTTCATTGACTTCAACTCTTTACCTCAACGAGCACTTTAAGAGCCATTAAACGGTTGACTGGCACAAGGAACTAAGCTGTTAGGCAACGTGTCACCGAATTCATCTCCTGCTTAAAGTATCTGAAAACCAAATTGTATAGAAATCACCCGCTTAAGTAAAACATATATATGAAATATCACAGTTAATTTTTGAATATTCTCAAACTTTCTTTGCCACTTCTGATTATGTTCTACAAGTTCTGATATTTGTTTAGATCAAATCAGATTTATGGCAAATAATGCGGGTACACTGAGAGCAAATAATCTCGTTATCTCTTACCCATATTATTTAAAGTCTACCAATGCACTATGAATAAATTTGAACATTTAAAATCGTCAAACAGGGTTTACTAACTTTGTGGAAATGTAACGGGCAGAAGGAGGCGTTGTAACGCAGTTGATTCCCCAAAAACAAGATAAAAAAAAGTAATTTAAAAACATATTTGATGTTTTGTAGTTTAATTGTGCAATTTGTTGCTTCTGGGTATTTAAAGGTGTTTAAATCCAGCGGTGAAATCCTATTTTTATTTAGCACAAGGCATTAACAAGGTTAAAGTAGTTTGTGTTTCATAATTTTATATGGAATCGAATTTTATATATGCCTTTCACTCGATTAAGCACACTTTTAAAAGAATTTAAATATAGCAGAGTACAAAATCAAGTGCTGCTTCAGTTTTGGAAACGTAAAGAAGATGCTGGTTATACTCACAGCACTATCGCAGAACGACATTCGAAAAACGAGATAAGGTTTATTTTGGAAATACTAATTTTCGGCATATTAATCCTATGACAGATATATGTTTTAGTACATTGCCTTTGATGCCACTATTTATTGATTTTATTTACATAGAAAAAAATCCGGTGACTAAATTTTGTTACAATACAAAGGCAGAATGCATGCCTCTAAATGAAGTAGATGTCTCCGTAAACACCATGAGTGGTTAAGATGTTAATACACACAAATGAAACCCTATGCAAATCTCAGATAGGTATGATAATATGATAAATTATTGCATGCATGATTGTTTCAAAAGTTGGCTAAAACTCACTTCAGAAAAAACGGATTGTAAGCTTATTTGATCAAATTTTCTATGTATGTTCTAAGTCAGCATCAACTGCCTAGTCGATATAGCCATGTCCGTCTGTCTGTCCATCCACATGAAAATCTAGATCTCAAAGACTATTAGAGATGCAAAAGTAAGTGTTAAATAAAATAAAAGTATGCTACAAAGCGCCCCTTTTGGAAATTTTATCTAGAACTACCGGCTTAGAAGTACACCACGTTAACCACTCAACCATTGCCACACCGCTTGAATATCCGGCAATATTATATTGTGAACCATTTTTATAACCATCCTATGCTAATTATAATAATAATAATATGGTATAAGGTTTGTGTCAGGTTTTTTGGCCACGCCCATTTCACTCCTGAATACTGATAAAAACCGATGCGGCTTGTTGCTACTTATACGCAGCGTGCAGCAATAAGAACCATATTTACCAACTTTCATCAGGATGCCTTTAAAACGGAGAGAGTAGTTTGCTTTGCAACAGACGGACACACGGACAGACGAACAGGTCTAGTTCGACTTCTCTATTGATGGTGATTCAATATCTCGTATACAAACTTTGTGGGTTGGGAGATGTTTCCTAATGCGCGTTACAAAATAAATATATAAATAGGAAGCACATTGAGAAACTAAACTGTTAGTCGCAGAAATAGCAATATTCCCTTGTACGCCTGGGTCAATACAAATTTGTACGCCCTGAGTATGCGAACAAGTGGGAAATACCCACAGAAACTAATATTTGACTGGATATGAACTATCACAAACACTCGTATATGCATCGGAGCAGCAACTGGCACATCATATATTGCTGCCATTCGCTAAAAGTTTAGCTGTCTACACACCAAAAGAAAGGGAAATATGGCGGCGTTTTGCCACAGCCACTGTGATAGCCTGTGATAATGTTATTTTTGAGTATTTGGGCTCTTGCCCCACAGTGTTATCAAAGGCCTCTCTCGCGCTCCGCTTTCGCGCAATATACGACTATGAACGTTGCCATAGCACAAATACAATCCATCCACACATACCGGACATCATAAGCGGCATATATTAAATACATAAAATGGCGCCTGTTTCCTTTTCAAGCGTTCAGTCTAACGTTGAAATACACTTGCCTGCTGTTATTGTCATCGGCATCATCATTTTCAACTTCAATTTTCATTTTCAAATTGGTTTTTCCATTTTCATTTCTATTTCCATTTGTATTTGTTGAATTGAAAACAGAAATTTCAACCTCAAATCCAACAAGTTTTCGTTGTTTCATTTGTTGTTGCGACCGTTAATTGGCTTAAAGAAACGGGTCGGAGTATATATACGTAATTACTTATTCAATTAGGTTAATTAGAGACTATTTTAGACTGCATTTCACATTCCATGACGAAGGTATCCACGAACATAATACACCTTTTTACTATTGCCGTGAATTCAAAAAGTGCGCATTGTTTATTGCATTGGAATGCAACAATTTTTCTGTGTGTGAAAAAGAAAGACAGAATATGAACTGTCAATATACAACAACGAAATATGAGAATGTGATGTGTGAGACATTTCAAATGCTTCATGTTTGCACGATAAAAATTAAAAACAATAACCTATGTCGTTTATTAACTTAACATGAACATTACAACATTAATGAAATAACTAACAATATCTTGAGCGTTCAAAGTAAGACACAATTCATATTTCGAAAGGCACAGACAGCGTTCCTCAGAGCAATTGAACTTTGACTTGCATATGATAAATTTAATATTTATTGCATAGTCGTATTTCAAATAAGAAGGCATA
>JAEIFJ010000819.1:0-168414 GCA_018903435.1 Leucophenga varia
GTTGGCTGCATACAGGCCGGTATCCGACAGATTACCTGGCATAATTGTTACCCTTAGTGCTGTTAAGCGTCGGCAATATATATATATACATATATATTATTATATATATAAATATATCTTAAGAAAATCAGGTTTCACTTAGAAATTTGGAAGCCATTTTTATACGAATCAAGAAATACCTGATTTAACGCATAATCAACACACTGCTTGAAGCTCAGTGTGAGCAGAGACTGGGTATTGGCAAGTGTTTAGTTGCCACCCAAAGAAGCTGGTGGCCCTAAGAATTAAACATTAGCACCCTGAGATAAAGGTACCACCTTATCTACACGAAGTTTAATTCAAATGTTATCTCGTGATTAGTCACCAGAGACAAGCATACTACTGCTTCCTCACTGATTTCTGTATGTTTTTGATGAATTGGTCTGCCATGTTATTGCGAACAAATGCAGTGCTTGTCTTGAGTGAATTCGATTCAAATTTATGCCGAACCGTTGAGGTTCTCGTGCTTTTTCTGCTTCCTTTGCTTTTAAAGCTGGTGCAAATGCCTGATGCCAGTTGCTGTTGAATACAAATACAGAGCAAGAAGCTGTTTGGGTTTAATAGATGTTGTCACTGTTACTTTCATTGTTGTTGTTGTTAAGGTGTGTAAGCTTGAAGCATAACAATACACTTCACACACACACACACACATCAGACAAACACAGAAACAAACATAGACGAAGCTTGGATGTATTGTGCTTGTGAGCCGGACGTGTTAGCAATGATGCTGTTAGCAATGCTGCTGATTTCATGTCAGCGTAAATTCTCCGTTTCTTTTTAAATATACAACTGTTGACAATTCTGCAATTATATAGGCTGAAATCAAATGAATGACATACAAATTTGCATCTTAAAAGATACTTTAATTTGAAACTTTATTAAAGCAGATCTCAAATTTTATAGGGAATGGGATGGGGAGCTCCTGAGTCAAATTTGTAGTTAATTTGATCCAAGATGAAGCGAGATAATAAAATACTTTCTGTCAAAATCCCAAATAAAATGCTGATTCGTCCTCGCCTCATACATGTGTGTATGATGAAGGACTTATTTAGAGCGTGTTTTAGAGCCATGCATACTAATGTTGTTATCTTCCTCTGTTTTCTTGATTTGGATCCTTGATCTTACACGCCAAGTCCCTCAAATATTTCTTTTGATGAACAATAAAAGCAGAAAAAACCGTTCACTATTTGCATACTAAGCTCATTTGCTTTTCTTACAGAACTTTCGAATTGCTTGGTATAAATAATTTAAAATTTTTCATTGTTCAGCTTATGTATATTTTAAAGTATCGCTTCATATGCAGCCGATAATCAATTTTTTCACTTGATTGCATTTACAAATACGAGGCCTAAGTTAAAGTCAGTGACTTGTGAATTTTTGTTTTATTGCACAAACTGTTATGTCATTCAAATTTAAACAAGACAAAAAGCTTGTGTATTGGGTATCTCCAATGAGCTTAGAAACGCTTTGCGACTCTGCCGGCCTGCTTCGAAAATGGTCTTCTTCCTGTCTCTCGAGATAACGAGCAATGCAGATCTAGACAGACAACATCGACTGCCTTTTCGATGAACAAGCAACAGATACAGAAGCAGGAATTGGTCAAAAATATTGTCCAGTCACAGTTTATTCAAAG
This sequence comes from Leucophenga varia, assembly GCA_018903435.1. NCBI lineage: Eukaryota > Metazoa > Arthropoda > Insecta > Diptera > Drosophilidae > Leucophenga > Leucophenga varia. Next base: position 1,673 of record JAEIFJ010000819.1, read on the forward strand.
TTTGTGTTCTCTATTAAATCCTGTATGTTCTTGTTTAAATCATTTATGTCACTAAATTAAAAATTAATCAATTATTTTGCAAATATCGGTATCCATGTCCAGTTCTTTGGAACACTGAACACATGCAATCATCTTTGTGCCTTCAGTTTACTTATTTAACCTGTAATCACCTCAGCCTTATGATCATTGATATATTTTAACAGTAAAATTTCAGTTTCATAATCATTTACTGTGTATTTTGATCGCCTGGTCAGCCAGTCTGGTCAATAAGAAACAAGTAGAAAGAGATTTGTATATTATATTAGGGTGTATATGTCTTCTTCAGTTCATTTACTACTCACAAACTCCAATATACTATCATACATTCTGTAAGAGGTCTGAAAAATGATAAGAACCCACTAGCAGCGACATTCGATGACAAATGTTTATCCACCAATATAGCTACATCGCGGATGAGCACCGATTCGTTCAATGAGCTGATCAATTATACGGGGTTCCCCGATGCCCACGTTAACAACTTAGTGATCAACCGAATATGTCGTTTACAGCAAGGTATGGGAATGTCGATAAGACCCATCACGCAGAAAGACAAGGATACCTGTAGAGTATTAAATTAGTGGCCTTGAATGAAAAAGCCATATCTTGGAGGAAAAGACGATTTGAAACAGGGCCCATTTGAAAGATGGTTAAAAACATTTTTGGCGTTCAAGGTGTCTAAAGGATTGAATTTGGACCTGATTCAGGGATAAAAATAGTGGATTTTTTGACCAAATTTTTTTTTTATATTTATTACAGGTAGATTTTTAGACGGTATTTACTTGACCGCTTTATGGAGTCTCGTAAAGTCATACGTTTGGATTAGGGATTTAACCGATACCTTTTTGAACAATTTATTTAGTCAGTTTGGCAAACTGGTGGGTACTGCTAGATAAGTAATATGGAAGACAACAAATTACTTATTTAGCTTTATGTTTGCTAAAATGCGTGTGTTGTCTTAATAGACCAGTTCATGGATAGATTGTTTTTTCAACATATTTTCGTAAGGTTAAAAAGAAAGAAAAAGATAAACACACGGTACATCATTAATTCTTTCTGCCAAACAAAAGCAACATTTTGCTTCAATATTAAAAGTGGCGGTCAATAAATAAATGTCTTTCAATATATTGGTCAGATTGAAACTTAAAATTGAAATATATTTCAGAGATTTTTGTACAAAATAAAATAAAATAAAATGAAAATGCGTATGTGTTTGGCATGCACGAATTTTGATTTGTTTGATTGAAAAGAGATTGTATTGTCTAAACTTTGTTTTATACACAAAATACTTATTTATTTATGTTAAAAGATTGTGCTTTAGAATAATTTTTGAGTTTTAAACATTGGTTTAACTTAGTCACTGAAAAAGATCTTTGATAACAAAAGAAAAAAACTACACATTGATGTTGCTGCACGATGAGTCACAAACTAGCCAAAGAAATATGGGAACCTTAATCCAAAGTGATTGAGTTAAGTGAGTGGCTGGCTTGAAGTATGGAAGATAATATTATTGAATTTAATCAGATCTTAGAAATAAAAATTTTGTTTGACTGTCACTTATAAAAGTACAGTAGTTCAAGAAAGAATGAAATGTAAAAGTGTTTAAGAGCAGCCAATCATTTTTGCTGTTCTTTGTCAAAATAGGCCGTTGATGACACACAATATTTGCCATTGTTTTTCATGTTCACAGATGGTCGCTTATTTTTAATTATGATTGTGGCATATTGTCGACATCAAAAGAGTTAAAGAATGAATAATCAAGGAAATCTTCGACAGAAGAAGTTCTCTCGATGGCCTGACAGATCTACACAGATATATTGGACCTGCCTGGTGGTCAAAGATGCATTGCGGACGATAAGAGGACTGCGTTCACTTGGGAAGAAGGTGGTCAGCAGTCGTGGCGATCAGCTGAGATGTAGTGAGCTTAAAGGTATGGGCATAAAAGCCCGTTTGTGCGTAAGTGATAAGCAACTCATGGGCACAAATGTGGAGGTCAGAAAATGTAATGGTATTGCCGACTACAGGCATCGAGAATTGCTTCTTACTTTCATGCAGTACTATTATCGAATGAAGGAAAGTACTTAACATGGAGTATGTAAAGAAGAGACAAATGATTTGCCTCTGAATCATAAAACTGATAATGAGTCACTTCATTTTTCCGTTTGGGCATAGATTCAAAGAATAATGATGAACAATTATGTTCAAAATGTTATGAATGATACCACACCCTGTACTCATGAAAACGTTAACTTTTCGGGTGGGTTCCTAGTGCTGAAATACCAAACAATAATAACACTATTGCTTAGCTCACCAGGCTTAGATTTCACGGAGCGAAGGGCTCAGTCTCATGTAGTTTTTATGTATGTCTTCATAGCCGAGTACCAATTCAGGACATTTGAAGGCCTCTAATTGAATTCACCAGAATGGTAATATATAAAACCGAATGGGCGGTGTTACATGGAGGCTGGCGGGCATAAAATGGCGTGGCGCCCAGACATTGATGACATAAGAAAGGCTCTTACTCATTTGATTGAATATATTTCATAACAATACAAGTGGTGTTTGCATGGGGCTGGCCTGTGGCGACAGTTTACACCTGTGCTTTCTCTGACATACAGAATTAGAGCACAAAGCTATATCAAATTACCTTTTGCAACTTTCGAGTAACACTCTGCCGTGTAACAGACAGACATATGCATTGACAGATGGACAAAGATGACAGATCATCACTATCGATCAACAATATACATATATATTTTTATGGAGTTCCCGACTTCCGTTGACGTTGTAACTTTTGATAAATAATATAATTAGCATTATGTAACGGGTATAGGCCTGGCTGCCTTAATTCTTGATCAAATTCCAATTTGTTAAATAAATAAGAGTCCTGAATTTCGACTGGGCCCCGAGTTGTTTAATTAAAACGTTAAAATGACACAACCATCAACATGTTGCCATGGATTGAACTAAATACTGTTTTGAGTTTGGGAAATGTATTTCTGATTCTCTGATCTTCACGACTAAAATACATTACAGTTTTCTGAGCTGTTTCATAGCCAGATCTGTATTAAAATAAATAAATACTGTTTAATATATTATATTTTGTTTACTTCATATTCAAAAGGGCAAAAGGGTTAAGTTTGTGCAAATGTATAACATGCAGCGAGTAAGATATAATCATATAAAGTATATAGTTTTCGACGGTACGTATGTCCTCCGCTCATGTTGCTGTATGAAAACGACTACTGAGACTTTACAGGTAGCTACTGTGCTGGAGCACTGTGTCCTAACCCAGCTCATGGTGGAAACACGGTAAAAAGGTCATCATTCACCACAGCCGTGCAGCTGTAACATGGTATCATGATTCTTAAGAATGAAATATCTTCAGGAATGGTAATCCTTAGAAACATGCCCTTAAGATTCACAACTTGTTTATTGCCTTAACTTTGCTTTCGTGAAATCCAAAACCTCAATTTGAATCTTTTTGACGCGAATATCAGGTTCAGCTACTGTATTTATTTCCCGGAATTACGAAGGCTTTCGACCAATAATTTCCATGTTCCACTGACTGACTATTATGTTATTGTTTGGGTATGCGCTTGCAAAGTCGAGTATACTTGATTTCAGAGCTTTCTTACATGCTTAATTTGCCATGCTCTCAAGTGAAAATATCACTTGGTAAGAATGTTTCCGATCAAAGAGATACAAAAACAAGGAAAACGTACCGAATAGTTTATGTAGGACATCAGCGCTATAGACGAAATACCAATTTCATACAAAGTTCAAAATAATCGGTGAGCCATGGGGGCTACATATAGGGCGCGTGGCCTACCGGTTTAATTGACGATAGTGTTGTGCGCTTTATTCACTTAGTAAATAAATTCATGAATAACAATCATTCTTTATTTAAAAATTGAAATGGGCGGTACCAGAGGGAAGCTGGCAGAAGTTCTTGATGCAGAGCAAGAATAGCTTACCTCATCAGTTACGCATAGCAATACATAGTTTTCATACAAAATTCAGAAATTTTCGGTGTTTGTATGGGGGCTACACCTGTGTCGGGCGTGGCAGTCTCAGTTTTTGGCAATATCAGAGATTTCATCGAAAAAAGAAAGCAAACAGACAGACAGACAGGAGGCCATATTATCGATTCAACTTCATCGAGCTGAATATATATTTTTATAGTCTACGACGTCTTTTTCATGTACAAAGGCTCCGACAAATGAATATACCACACTATGTGTGGCGGGTATAAATATTATATGAAACAGTTAATAAAATTTTTCGTTATTACTTTAAGGGGAGCGATTTCTTCTCTTTGTGGAAAAGCTTAAAACCCATTACATCAATACATAGAGTACTGATTTATGTTTGTTATACCAATTAAATTTTATTCAAAGCACAAACCAACTTTTGCCAAAACACACACAATAAAATTAAATGTAAACCAAAGATGTCAATCATTACTTCATTGTCTTCTGGCCCTCAAACAAATGCTGACACTCAGCTATCACTGTCAAGTTCAGTTATAATTGTTTGCATTTCTGTGTAGAAATGAGAACAAATAAACATCAGTGGCAGTGGCCTGAGGACGGCGGCAGGCGGAGTCAGTGTGAACGAAAGCCACTTCACCACCACCCCCATTTGTTCAGCCTACGCAGTCTGCTGCACACTTGCTAAGATTTCACACAAACTTTTGAAGTCGATTAAGGATTAATGAGTTATCACTGCCATTGCCGTATTTGCACAGAATTATGACTTTTGTTTAAAATGTTGATAAATTTTCTCATAGCATAGTACGTTTGGAAATTCAGCATCACAGTGTCCGGGGCTGAGCAGGTGGGGATTGTCTGGCTGAATGAATAGAGCAACCTCGATGACACACTATAATACACGTGTGAGAAAGAGAATCACTTGCAGTTTCTGTACTTTTCTCATCATGTTTGAAATTGGCTTCAATATCAATTTGAAAATGCTTTTTTGTCATTTTCAGTTCGAGGCTTTCAAAGAAATAGTAGCGTACACATTTAAACTGCTTCCAAGCGGGAGGAAAATGGAGATGAGGCAAATCTTCGTATCCAGTGCCAGCTGGTGGAAGCCAGCTCCGGAGTAAACGTTGCCCTTTCGGTACCGCGGTTCCAGGAGTCGTTGCCGTAATCACAGTCCAGTGGATCCACGGCCGCCGTTGAAACTGCAGTTCCAGCCAGAAGAAGGTAGCGGCGGAACCTCACCGCAGAAAGAAACTATTCAAGATGGCGATGTAACAAATAGAAGTTTCAAATCGCCGAAAAACGGGACAACAGGAACAACCAGTTCATATAGATATAAGATGATATGTCAGCTGATATTGGCTGCTGCCGAACAAGAAGAAATGAATAGCGAAAGATTTTTGAACGACTTGCATCAACTGTTGGTATGTAATACCATGGGTCACTATATAGTGCCGAAAATTGTTCGTCGCCGAGATGAGAAATATAAATTATTTTCGATCGGAGAAATCTTTGTCTGAAACACGTATGGAGAAATGTTTTGTTTTACACGTGTCTTCTTAGCTGATACGATCGATTTTCAACTTTGTCCTGCTCGAAAAGTAATTTTCTCAAATTCAGCACTTTCCAGATTCGCGAGCCGAACTTTTATTGATGGTTATCTTTTGAGGCTTGGGAAGATAATAGTCTTTTGGCGTAGTCCAGTAAGCCATGACAATCCCAGAAACTCAAAATATTGCCTTCTCGACTACCGAAAAGCCAGTTCACGTCAGTACTTGCCCGCCATTCGGCGCCCGGGGACAGGATCCAGTTTTCACTGTTAACAACGCCAACGTTGCATCACCAAACACTTTCGCGAGCGGCTTTTCCTCGCTCGAAATGCCCAATGCTGTGGTAGCTCAAGGCCACACCTTTCATTTTCAAAGTCTGCCACCAATATTTATGCTTTTTTGACATTTCAGCTTATCGGAGAGTTTGGCCGTTGTGACTCACGATAAGTGGAAAATACGATTGACGGCATCTGACTGAACAACAAAATCGGCAAAGTTGTTGGTTGTCTAATGCATAGAATACAGTCTTTTTTCTCGCAGAATTTGATCCCAATACAGTCGAGCCGTCGATGACGATCTGGATCGTTCGATTTGGAGTCTGGTCATTTGCGTAAAAAGAAATAGCTCGTTGCGACTTTTCGCTGATTCAAATGCCGAGTTTGTCGGGTAGCCATGCCTTCTGAAGAAGAATAACTTCCTGAATTGAAGAACAGTGAGACGCAAAGATGGTTTGCTGATCTGCCACTGCCAAAAGCTTGCAGAGCTGAAGACACTGATGACTGACAGAACAACTGATGACAACGATTGCCAGTAATATTTAAAGATGAAGAATCTATAGATGGTTGATTGCATTTGTTAAAGAATCGAACAAAAACCGAAGATATGCCGATGCTTAGAGAATTAATGAAACGTCTTGAAAAAGAACATCAGACTGTTGCTTCATCAGCTTCATTGGCTGATAAAGCTGCTGACGATGGCCTGACAACAGCGGGTAAAGGATCGTATTGATGCAAAGAGCTGAGGATATCAACACTTTGCAAAAGTACCGCAAAGAATTTCGCAGTAGAATAAGACAGCATGTAAAAAGACCATTACACCTTAAAAACCCGACGAAGATTACGCATGTTATTGCAGACAGCCTGGATTTTGCCTATCGTTAAAGAATTTTCAGATGCAAATAGAACATAAAACTTTTGAAACTGAACAAATAACAGAGCTCGAGAAATAGAGACAGAATATAACAAATATACAATACAAAGATAAGAATATTTGTACAAGCATTTACTGGCAATTAATTATTTTTAATCATTTAAATAAAACATAACAAACAAAACAAAAATACTTTAATATATTTACTTTTTAGTTTGTACAAGAAAGTATTAAAAAATTCACCTGGTCATACCAGACCAGCAAAAGAGTCAGTGGGAATGGCGCATTAAAATGAGCTGTTTGATATTTCTGCAATCATTTAACTTTTCGTATTTACTAAAAAAAAAAAAATTTCGAGACAAGATAAATTGAGCAAATGCGCCACACGAATCGAGTGAATATGCAGTCTTTAAAATTAATAAAAGGCTTTGAACTTAGTTCAATGGTAAAACTCATTACACATATGTGAACGGGTATAACCAGTTTGTCGAGATACAGATGAATGAGCCCAGCCATGTCCGTTGAAAATCGAGACACTTGGAGCAGTTGTGCATTGTCAGCCACGTTTTACAACTTCCCTCATACAAAAACCAGTTTTATAGCCTGCCGGTCGTGAAGGCATTATTTTGTCAAAATTCAGTCATTTTCAAATCTCACGTGCCACGATTTATCCAATGAATAAATCCCGACGTGGCTTGAGCAAAGTTGGTCAGCTGCCTGTCTTGCTGAAAATGGTTTGTTTAGATGCATATTTGGCGCAAGCTAGCATGGGCGTTCGTTGCCCACGACTTTTTTTGTTCGTTTCGTTTTCAGACAGCTTGTTTTATTTTCAGCACTGCAGGTGCTTTTCGGGAGACGTTTTTCCTTTATTATGAAAGACAGCTAAAAACACTAAAAATACTCTTGCTTTTCATACTGTATCACACAAAAATTGCTGAGAAAGTCGAAACATGCATTGCTGTCGAATGTTTGAATTATCGAAGGCTAAAACCATACAGAATATAGAGAACTCGTTTTATATAATGTCAAATGGGTAGCAAACATTTTAACAGCACCATGTTCATATTTCCCATGACAGGTGGTACAGATAGCTCCCATCACTTGTAGATTGCCCTTGAGTATGGTAACGCATCCGACATTCACCAATCACGTGCGGCGGTTAAAGGTAGTAATTTGTTAAATTTTTTCTTTCTCAGAATTGTGATATGAAATCACATGAAAGAATATGTTATAAAGGATAGCAGGTGAAGAACTTTTACTTGCTGATAGAAGATAACGATCGTAATTAAGCAGTTAAAAGATAAACTTATTATTTTGAAAAACAACACAGTGAGAAATTAAACAGAAGAGGACCAGCTGAAATGGCTCAGCGTTCTGGCGTTAATCATTCGGCTTTGAGACTGATTGATGCAATACTGTAAGACTTCAACACAAATCGTAGAACGCTTAAGAATGGCACGATCGTAGGCTGACGGGTATAGACGCCGTTAGTAAGACGATACTGGTCATTCTATCTCTGTGCTTTGATTGTTGTTGTTGTTTTTGTATGTGAATGCTGCTGAATGTTGAGTAATGCTGAAGGAAATGAACAAACAATAAATTTCTTATAAAATGTACTTAGCCCTGAAAATAAAAAATAATACAAAATGTAATATCTGCAAAATGCGAACAGCTACATATTGCATTTGGGCCAACCAGATTGTTTGAACATATTATAAAAACTGAAGTTTGCTTCTCTTTATCTTAGCTCAAGGTAAAGAAATTATATAAGATGAATAAGAAAAAAGAAAAAATGCACCAGAAAATTAAGCCAGAACGCAGCACAGACATTTTTAACACAAACACATTTGTGCAAAAGTTCTAGACGCAACATTGTTTATGGAGAATAGGCATTGCTGATGTCTCTGCTGCTTCCTGTTGCAAAATACTCTGTGAGACAACATACTTCCGCCTGTTTACGTGCACCTGGGAGTACCACGAAAGATTTTGTTGAGTTACAAAATTTAAGAAGAACAAACTGTACTTAGTAATTCTAACATAGACAAGCTTTTTCAATAGCAAATAACAAAAATAATAAAAAATAAAACCAAAGACAAACACCAGCAATACAACATATATCTGCATAATTTGTTGTTTGAATGACTTTAAGGATTATCTAGTATAAATGTTGAGTTTTAAAGATATTTAAGTATTATAAACCAGTTTCAAATGCACCAGAGCGTGTCAAGGTAAAATATGAGCAGATCAGTATACGTATAATCAGTTTATTTGTTCATAAAAATTCGAATAGAAGCATTGTTATTGTCTCCTTCATACCAAGTTCACATCGACAATTTTTTTCTGTTGCCGGAGGGGACTAAGTAGGCAATTACTATGTTGCATGAATGAAAATTAGTTTCATATTGTTACTGAGCGGCAATTAGTATTCAATAATTCACATCATATTGCATTACTAGTAAGAATCATTATTTGTCGATGGTTTAATAGTGGTGAATAGCAGTCATTGTTTATAAGAGCCTAACTCAAGATAATATTCATATGAGTTCACAGCTTGCTGGCTTATTTTAATATAACTATTTCATGATGTAATATACTAGGTGATGTAAATCAACATCACTTTCGAATTGGGAACGAATTTGTTTGAGTCAATTACTTCTGATTTTGGAGTTGTTAAAAACTGCACCCACTTATACTGTATTCAATGGGTGTAGTATTGCCTGTGCTTATGTATAACACAGAAGTGCCAGACAGACTTACAGTATATATATCTTCTGATCGTTGAGTGGGAGTCGAATCCGCCATGTCTGTTCGTCCGTCCTGCCGTCTGCCGCATGAGAGACATCCGGAGCATCATAGAGATAGTCATCACATTTTCTGGCCAAGTCATGGCCTACTTGCAAACGAGCTTGCTTCACACTATTTAGTACCGTACTTCCAAAATTTGTTTTGATAAAACATTGCGTATTCTAGAGTCAGCCTGTAATTATGCAAAATATCCACATAGGACCAACAGTACTTAGAGGTTCACAGCAATGTGGCCTGAATTTTGCTTGCAGACGTCAAGGGTTCTTTATTCTAGAAGCTCAGCTCCCAACATAAATTATGCCCATATTGTCCCAATGAAACAGGCCCCAACATGAGGACCACTTTAGGTATGTCTCTCGTACCATTTGCCTCTTTGCTCAAATTCATTCAATGAGGCATGGTAGCAAGATACAACTAGTCTAAGGTACATAAAGATATACAGTACTAGAATGACTGACACCAGCGCTTCTTCTGTTTTTGTTACGACAGGGCTTAAAAGTATTAAATTTTAAACTAACAGCAGTATTCAATGATATCACAGATCTTTAAAGAAACCATGGGTTATTGACTGAAGCCAGAAAAATACAGACACCGCCTGTAGCGTTCACTTGTGGTTGAAAACACTCTCTGAGGTGGCAGAAGGTCAAACATACATTTTTGAGCAACTCTCTACCTGTTGAAATTTGCTGGAAACACTGGGATTCATACCAGAATATTGAATTTAAATGACCCCAATTTGACCTACGCCGATATAAAAATAGGTGTCTATTTTTTCCTTGCTTAGTCAAATGACCATTGCTCTGCTAAGATCTGTGAGTATCATTTGCCAGCTTTATATAGTTAAATGAGTACAGTAATCAAAGATATTAAGATTTTGTTTAATATATTTTAATTAAAAGATAAATATTATTAAAAACACCGAAGCAAAGGAGCCATGCTTGTTACACCCTTAAATTTTCGTGCTTGAAACATGGTAAATTGAATATATTCACCACAAACCAAGTCAAATTCTGTTTACAAAGAGTACCATTCGATATAACTGCATTATATATCATTAGCCTTGTACCTGAAAATGGCACACTATTCTTACTCTTTTCACACAGTTTTAACAAATCAAAATTGGTAGCAAAATATAAGAGACAAGGATGGGTAATATTTTGTGTTATGGGTTTTTGTCACTAGCTAAAGATGCAAGATTTGATACTTTTTAAAAGTTAATTTCTGGGTAAAAAATACACGTAATGCCTATTTGCTATATTCACACAATTACATCACTATTGAATTTTTGTAGGTCATGCATATCTATGAACATTCACCAAATTTGGGAGAACAGTTAATTGTGTTCAATAACAAAAACCAGCAAGCCACGCCCATTTACAGAGTCTCACCTATCGATACTGAACAAATGCAGAAAAGTAATACTCGAAGATGCTATTATGTACCGGCACACCGATGATCACACGCAGCAACCAGCTCAAGATTCAGTATTTGGTATTGCGCTGGTTCCACGCCACAGTTTTTTCGTTTTTAGTTCATATTTTTTAATTTGTTCATTTTTCGATAAAATTGAATAAATATTTGAATCGAATAAAAGCGGAATTATATATCATATATAATTTTTGGCTAGCGTCAGTGTCAGTCGTAGTTCATTGTTATGAAAGAACAGTAGTAAACGGTGTAAAATTGTACAGTCTTACGTATTTCGTGCATTGAAGCAGGGCACACTTTTGGTATTCACATACTTAGCTTTGTCTTTCTTCTTGTAGCTGTAAACAATATCTGTTATTCAAAGTTATATAATAAAATATTTAAAGTCTTAGGCATGATGATATATCAGGTAGTGCCACTTAGAAATGCCAAGATCTGCACTTTGTTGTAATTGACAACTTTTTTAAATCTATTAGCAATAGTCTGTTAATTTTAAGCTTTGGTTTAGCTATTTTTTATTACAAACTAAGGAAATTCGAAATATTTTCTTGGTTTAATTGTTCATCTTTTTTTGTTCACGAGCTGGCGAGGGGCCTGTACACTTTAGAAATATGCGAAGGATAGTTATTTTCAGCCATTTTCAATTTGTTTATATCGGTTAAACTGAATATGATGGGCGCAAGCGCCGATCTACTGAAACAGGAGCAGCACCACCCACACACAGCAATATCATGATTTACACTGCGCACCACATATTTAAATGTGGTTTCATATTTTCATAGATGAATGTAATGTTGAAAGCAACCACGCAGAGCATGAAGCTATAAACATGATATTGCATATGGGACTGATCATAAATGGTCGGTCATTTTATACGGTTTGACCAAAGACATGAAATAATATTTTGTTCATTTAAATGATGATTTTTGCGTAAAGTTGTTAAAATAAAAAATTCATACCAAATAAGCGAGTGCTTCATGAAAATCATACACAACGCAAAATATGCTTTGCTTATGCTGACTTTTTTTATTTTTGCTTATATTGGTGAGCCCAGTGGGCAAATGCGCTTAGTTTCTCATCAACTGTAGATTGTCGAGTACTGTTCATGACACACAAACGATTGCTTACTGATTACCATGATTAATCAAAAATTTATATATAATAATGTTTTACTCTGATTAATTAGTCCAGCTCACTATCAGCTGCCGTTGAAGAATAAATATTCCATATCTATTCTAAGTCATAATGTTCTTCAGTATTGTGCTGAGCATTTGCAAGACACACAATAGTGATCACTAAATGATTGTTGATATCACCACTACAGTTCATTGATTATGACAATGACAGGCAATTACCTAATTATTTATTGATTATCGAACGTTCATTATTGAAATACTGATTATGCAAAATAATGATTATTGTTAGATTAATCGACATCACATTTACCTGCAATTGTTACATATGTGATTTTATTTTCCTTATTTCTTGATGAATAAAAAGGGTGTCATTTTGCTCACAGGTGCCTCTCATATATTTGTAGATAACTTCACCTGCCAATATTGTGCCAAAATACCTCCATTCTGTGAATATTTGCACATACCAAAAGTTTATTTATATGAATGAAAACCAAAAAAAAAAAATCAACAAATGTTACTGTCTCAGAAATATTTCAGGAAATGTTTTTTTGCTTGCACACAGTAACAGCAGCCAGCACTTGGCTTATGGTATTTCCTTCTTGCTTAACGTAAATCTGACATACAAATTAAAGTCCGAACTGCCCAAAGTTTGTGTGTTACTTTCTTTTGTCAGTATATCGTGTGAGCAATTTTTGTTAGCTTGTTAAGATACAGTCACTATGTCTTAAAGCACATATTTTCGAAAAACTGAAATTTATTGATTTGCCTGGATGGAAACAGCTGTACGTTGCCTGTTATTTATTAGAAATTTAAATTTTACATATGTTGCTTTTATTATAGAAAACTGTCACTTGGCAACCGTTCTGACGACAGACACACAAACACCAGCGTAAGCACACACATTGTAGCATGCACAGTGAACAAAGAAGAAACTTTTGCTTGACGTCAAAATGCAAAATGTAATACATGAAAACTGTGCCATAACATTTTTCAGCAGAAAGTGATGCAAGCATTATCATGCTTTAAAGAAAGATTTGAAATGGCGTAAGTTTGATTAAAATATGGAAAACTTTGCAAAAAAAAAAACAAAAGTGTAAAAATAAATATATTTTTATCAAAGTGTGCGAAATAGAACAGAGTCTCAAATAATATGGCACATGGTGTATCTTTTTCGTCTTCTTTTTAAAACACACTTCATCACTGAAACGAGTGTTATGGAACTGATTCATTACTACTACAAACTGAGTTAGATGGATATTTACCATATGAAATGACTGCAGCTGATAAATTCTGTGCCTGAAACATCAGATATACGCCTGGTCTGCTCAGCTTCTGGAGACATATCCCCACTCTACATCTCATTGTCAGTTTGGTCAGTGCTATGGATGCTCTTATCCAAGTTTTAACAGTGTCAATACATGACTTGTCATTCAAACATTTTAAAACTGTTCTGGCATCGACAACATGGTAGACCATGGCCGCTTGACAGATGCCGTCACTCAGGTATCGATAGATTGAGGGCAACCAGGGCCGCCGTCAACTATTGTCGGCATTACGGCATATACAGCTAACAGCCCATGCGGTGCCGCTCGGCAGTCTTCACTTGAACCATACAGTTCGCCCTTCCGGGGCCAACATCACATGGATACAAATAACTATCAAACACTGGGTTCATGGATCTCGTTGCTAGTATGATATTACTTCAACACTTCTTCTGGGTGAAGCCTGGGTTGTTCTCGATCAGAAGGTTGATGGCAGGACGAACTTGCATCTTTCTTCGTTTATTGGCCCAGCGCCAGGCCAACTCAGCCAGTATTATTGATGTTGCTCGCAGAATCTTTTCACGGGTTGATTTTCATACTGTCTGATTGCTGTAGAAAGGTCATTCTGAGCCGCAAAAGATCTGTAATACTCAAAACATGAACTCAGCTTGTAACCGGTTGCTATCATAATAAACCAAGATATCAACTAATAGACCTGTTCCTGTGAGTTGATAAACTTCTGTTGAGTGACGAGGCGAATAGCACACACACATATCAGCTCAGATTTACTCTTCACCAAATCAGAATGCCCTCGACTGTTAATATGCTTAATGAAAGGGAGAGTGGGCGAAAGATCTCTCTGCACATTATCAATCATAAGTTTCACATCTCCTTGTCACAGTGCCTCTTTTAATCTCCAGTTTTCGATGCTTATCATACCTGTGCTGCCATTTCCTCTGTCACTTTGCGGTCTTCGGCTCAGACACATCCTCAGGCTAGCGAGGTGGCATGCAGCTTGGTGTGTCGGTGCACTAAGTTGTGGCATACTTGCTGTTCATTTCAATATTTTTATTATTTTATATTCAAGATCATCAATCAATCAAATTTTTTCATACACAGAAGAAATTCCAAGAAAACAGAAACCGAAAGATAATACACATTTATGTGTTGATCGTGCTTATATATTATTTGCAATATATAGACATATAGCAAAAATCGGTGAAGTTTGTATGGGGTTACATATGAAAATGTAAGGGTCTCTGAATCAGATAAGAAAGGTTATTGCTCACTTGGAGTAACACTATATACGTCGATTTTTTTATTGCAATTCAGCTTGTAGGCTATGGTTCGACTTTGCTGACACACTGGCTCTGGCGAATACATGATAATGCATATTGAACAAAATCAGAATTTTCGGTGGCATTACAAACTGATTTTAACATTACAAAGAAATGTTGCCGAGAAGTTCACTCGTAATATCTATAACTTCATCGAAATGCGTAGTAACAGATACAGATGGATGATACAGACAGATCATACAAATGATCTGTTCATCGAGCCGATCAAGAATATATGATATAAGTCTCCGACTACTTCACGTGTTACAACTTTCGACAAATATACTCCTTTCACTATGCGTGGCGGGTAAGGTGTCAATAGTAAACAAGGAAAACGTTATCTCGGTGGAACCGAGCAATACCGCCAATATTCCACCTGAATATTTAGTGAGATCATCGCAGTTATATACTTGGTAATGTGTACTTAAAAATTATTCACATATTGTGCAAAACAGAGTTTGTATGGGGCTATATAGGCCGGCGGTCTTCCAATTGGATGAGAGGTTGTGCTATTACTGTCTGGAGTAATAATCATAATACCGATTTTTGTCTGCACTGTGGAAAATGGGCGGTAAGTTGCATGGGGTTATACCTGTACCAAGGGCACCGCGCCCATGGGGAGCCATATCTGTGGCTGGATGTGCCAACTTTGATTTAACATAGCAAAGGGAATGTTGCCGAGAAAGGTCTACCTTTCAGCATAAATCTCTCATCGAAAATGCAGAGTAACAGCATTGACAGAACAGACAGAGGACGATTCAGCCACCGAGCTGATCGCTTATAGCTCCCCGACCTTCACTTCATCAAACTGACAACTGAATATATCTTCACATTATGTGGCGGGTATGTGCCAATTAGCAAACAAGGAAAACGTTAACTCGGTGTCAGACGAATCTGAAATAGTTTATGTGATCAGGCTTATATTACTTAAAAATATATAGACGAAAATACTGGTCATACAAAAGTTCAAAATAAGCGGTGAAAGTTTGCAGGGGGCTATATATAGTAAGGAGTGTACTGTTTTGGATGATATACAAAAGTATTTTATCACTTGGAGCACAATACCGATTTTTGCAAATGGTAACCAAATGGGCGGTGGGCTCCCAGGTCAAGCTGGCGTGGCATGAGCCTGACTTTGATGAGATCTCACCTGGGAGTGAATACATGGCACATCACATACTCACACTGCAACCAGAAATTCTCGGCGGGGGCGCCAGGAGTGCAATCTCGATTTTTAACATGTTAGTGAGCCAAATGAGAAAGTGGTTCACTGTAATATCTATGGGGCCATCGAAAATGGTGTAGAGAACAGACAGACAGATGGACAAGATGATGGCTGATCGATTGTTCACGAGCCAAGAATATATATATTTTTATGGGGTCTACGATCCCTTCACGTCCTTCGATCGCCGCCCTTCACGTGTGGCGGGTATAAAAATCTAAACAGTCTGAATAACAATGTAAATTTTGTTTGAAAAAGGTTTTTAGCTATTCTTCGGCACTGATGATAATGCGCTTACTATTATTATTTATGTTTGTGTATATGGATGTAACACACTACCGAGAAAACAGTAAAGAAACAATTTTTACCATCACAAGTAATTATTATTAATTTTTGGGAACTTACTTTTAAGATTTCAGCCCACCCAGTCTTTAAACGAACATTTTCATATGTTCGATTTATTAAACCCAAAGCTCTATGTGGATTGTGTAATATTCTGCAACATTTATTGTGGGTGTGAGAGTCACCCACTTTGCTTGGTTATTGAAGCAGGAGTTATTAATAACGTTGTCAATTGTGGTTAAAGAATAAAAAGAAAATAGTCTATCTCATCAACAAAGCACCAAAACTATGAAAGAAACAGAAGAGAAATACACTCAGAACATGACAGGAGTCTGGTTAAAGAAGTTGTTGATTACAGACAGTAGATATCAGACAAGTGAATACAGAACGTCATATTGATGATATGAATATCTGTTGTTTGAGAATTGTAGCTTATTGAAAACTTTAAACTAACACCGTTCACGCAACTTTTGCATCTGTATTTGCAGCCAGTCGTGTTTGTACATTAATATGCATAAAAATTACCAATATCTAATTAGCAATTAACGACTGCTTTTACTTTATTTTACAGTCATATGCACACAATTGTAAGCAGAATTGTGCACGCAAAGAACATTGTACGATGCAAAAGAAAAAAGCCATCACTTTTTTAAAGCGACTGAACATTGTACATGGCTGCTGTAGTTTTATTGCATGTTTTGGTCAAGCCGAACGCATGTGAAAACCACAATAGTGCAGCGTGAATTTTGAGCGTTCATAAAATTTAAATGTTCTTTAAAACAAAAACTGTCCAGCCGTTGTAAAGATTTTTTACATGAAATACAGCATTCTAAGGTCTGGTACGAAGTCGTTGTTTTGTTGTGGCTGAATAGAATTATTTACACCATGACAGTTCACCTGTTTATTCTACACGTAAAACAAGCAACTAAATTCAAATGAAATTTCTGAGAATGACTAAATGATTTACATTCAGAGTGAGCCAGAAAGTTGGTAGTCACATATTTATACTATAGATGGTCAAAGGTGAATGGAAGCATCCAGATTGGATAAATTGTGCTCAACAGACAAAGCTACACATTATGTGTATGTGTAATAAATGATATTGATAGCATGTCTGCAACATGATTTCTATTTGCTGATATTCATTCACATTCGTCTATTAAACGGCATTTTAGAGAATACTTTTGTAGTTAAAATAGCTTTCAAAGTTGAATAGATCTCGATTTTGATTTCGTTATGGTCAAAGTCACCATTTGCTTATATATCCTTATACATAGGGGTTGCTATAGATCAAGTATTTATACACTGCTTGCTCACTGAAATATACTCAGTCAGCTTGACATCCAGTCAGTAAGTTTCCAATTTTTCTAAATTGTTTAATAAATTTGTGAACAATTGAAATTGTGTCTTACCATATTTTAAACTTATAATAAATAGCATTTGTTGCATAAAAACTAATTGGTTTAATAGGTTTTCACCCACAGAATGTTTTGCAGAAAATATTCTGCAGATACTCAATATTTTGCCGAATATTCTATCCAAATATGAATACTTATACAGCTAAGCAAAGTCGGGCTCCACTATGGTTGGGATTGTTGCCACCGGTTGTTATAAATACCAATCATGATTATCGCAAAAAAAATTTAATACTGAGACAGAAGATCTTGTTGTCTCCTCTGAAAAGCTTTATTATCATGCATTCTCGGTGGTTTTCTTTCAACCACTCAAAGTCTCACGCGTACTTTACGCACGGCAATCAACGACCAACCTTCACGTCGAGAGCTTACGTGTCGCTGAGCTGCCGTGGTAGTACTGCTCACCACACGGGCTTCGTCCATGGTTGTGATAATAATGCCGCGATTATCGTCCGCAATCAACCACTTGATATTGACAACAATATTGATGCTTAACTAATTGATCACTTGATTATTCAAACACTGATTGCGCCGGTTTGCTGATTAACGGTACAAAAAAACTTATATGTTAATATAGTTCAGGTATGTATTATTGTGGTGTTACTGGCTTTCTGTAGTAGCTGAATAACTTTGACATTTGCACGATTGTCGTAGAACATCAGGTTCAGCATACTTATCATGAGCCCTAACACCAGAGCACTCGCAGCCGAAATGGCCGAAGAGATGACGCTGAGGTCGTTATGGAAATGCCCGAAAAAGGCTGCATCAGCACTGCGCATTTGATGACATGCCAGTGTGTAGTTATTAACAGAAGGTCCATCTAAATAAAATATAACATTTTCCATGATATTTTGCTTTTTTCTCAAAGTTATTCAATGCTTCTTATATCGAAGCTCGAGATGGCGGCACTTCCCGTATTTAATAAAAGTTTGTCGACACGTTACATAAGTAAACAGTCTTGCTCAGCTTATATGAAAATAGGATATTGATATGTTGGTTTGTTAAACTTGGTAAAATAAAACTCGACGAGATAATGCCCATATTGAATAGTGGTTCTGTTTATGGACTACAGCCCTATCAGTTTTTAAAGCCAACAAATTGGTGTACCACAGATAAGGTCGTGCATAGGCAAGAGTACTCAGTCCAGAAGAAATTCAGCTTCAAATTCTTGAGACCAAATTGTGGTTTATACAAATACAAAATTGGGTGTCACACACGGTCCCTGGATTCGAGATTAACCAAACATGCTCGACGTTGTGTTGGGTTACCGGGACAAAGAAGTGATCGCAGTAACCAAGAAAATATCACACGCCTTGGCTGTACACAGAATGTGATAGAAACATGATAGATCCTCCGAAACCGAAGCACTGAGACTTGTGCCATTTATTGTGTTTGGCTCAAGAGCAAAATGGTTAGTTAATGGACAGGTACTTCTGCTTGTTAGCAGGAAAATTTATCGGGCGAACAGGTTGTGATAAACACCGGATCAAACAGAGCCTGGAAGCGGGCTGTCCGACACCAGATATAATAGCACTGAAGACTGATCTCAGATGAAAGATCCACGAGCTAGCTTGATATGCCTGAGATATAACTGTCGGGGACTTCATGGACTTTGACTTAGATTGAGCCCATATGCACCCACAGTAAGTAGAGATAGTTGGTTTTTGGGACTGTATATACAATAGGGCTCATGTCAATATAATATTTAATGGATAATTTTAAGATTATATTTTGGAAATAAATGAAACAATAATTTCTATTCATTTCTGTCACACGATTTCTATCCAGCTCTACATAATAAGAACAAAGTACATGATAGTGTATCTGTAGTCTGGGTCAAATGATATCTGTCTGTATTTTTTGTAGTTGAGCAGCTTTAACTGAGGCTAATGACAAGATCAAACAAAATAGATTGAATTAACACTTGTGGCAACTATTAAACCAATCTAACAAAAGTTGCTTTGATTAATGCAAAAGAAAGAAATGCTAACACAGCATGCCAATGCATTGTCCATTTCGTTCTCATAAAACTCTGAAATATGTTAAGATTGAATGAATGATAGCAACACAGAAATAAAAGAAATAAAATGTTTGAATATAACGAAATTGGCGTAGCTTCATTTGGCATATTTGAGTCTGTGTTCACATTAAGTTTCAGTGAAAGGGATAATGGAAATAAAACATAAAATGCACTGAAGGTAAATACAAAATGCTTGGAATTTGTTTCAACAGGCCAATGTAAATGTTTTTTTTAAATGAATATGTAATTGATAATAGCGTGTTTGTCATAATTCGCAGCTGAACGAATAATTTGTTATATATTAAAATATCCGACATTATGTACAAATTGTACACTCAGAGGATACTTGACAGCAGATATCAGTTAACAGAACAAAGAAAACTTTTATTGTATCAACTGTCAAAAAGGTATAACAGAAAGCAGTTAATGAAACTTTATCTTACTGATTATAATGACTACGAATGTGCTTGAAACAAGAGGTTGACATGTTCACTCAAAATATATATATTTTTGTACACAATAAAAATTGTAGTAAAAGTATTCTCTGAAATATTGCATAGTCAACAAAGAAAATCAGTACCAAATACATACAGGCACATATGAGATAGGTATTCACATAACAATAAAAATACCGTATATTGAGTGTTTATAAAACTCTTCATTTAAATTGAATTTGTAAATGAATATAAAAATGACAAATCAATATTGTTGAAATGTTTAAAGTGAAAAGTTGAGCATACTTTTATAGCTATTCTGTGAGAGATACTTTTCAAAAACAAAAAAGTAGCGCTAAAAGTTTAACTGAACAACTGCAACCAATAAATTCAATTCTTTCAAAGGATGCTTATAAACAGGGTGCTGCAGATACTTCTTATTGCCAGCTTGTAGTTGTTTGGAGCAATAAATTGATTGAATAACAGAAAATATCATTGCGATTCGGCTCAATCACAAACTTAAAATTGTAATTGCTTTGCATACAACTTCTTTGATGAAATATTCTTAGAGAATTTGCGCTTGGGCTGTGCAGGTTATCACTATTGGCTTGCCACGTGGCTTGTGGAGAAAGGGAGGCTGAGTCAGGCTAACTGTGCTTGGGGCAATTGTGGGGACAGTGAAAAATGTGATATATGCTTCTGCCTAAACAGTTTGTCTGTCCGTTTTTTTACTGTCGGTGTTGATGGTGGCAAATGTACCTATCGAATATTTTCAAAAATGGCGGAACAAATAATATTCGTTTGTGTGAGAACATCTGTTATCATATCAAAAATATACCGATAGAGTAATTTGTCAACACCGACAGTAAAAAAACGGACAGACAAACAGCGACGAGAGCACATTTCGAGAGCGTATATCACATTTTTCACTCTTATTTTACAATTTATGCTTTTAAAACTTTAGTTAAACACGTTTGTTCTCAATACAAGTACATTGTACATGATGAAAAAACCAATAGAAACTTGTCGTATTGTCGTTCTACTTCTCAATACGTTTTTCTGTGTATTAAATTAATTTAAATACCTAAAATTTTCAAATTATTTCATCAAAAGAAGTTTAATTTTTTTCCATGCAAAGAAAGCAATTTACTTGAATTTTAAGTTTTTATGATTGAGCCACTTTAAAGACCAAAAATCGCGCGATATTCGTTGAGAAAAAAATTTTCTATTTGATTCCAACTACTTTATTTGCTCCAAATAACATACAAACTGGCAATGGAACTTTTGTTTTAGACATCCCTTTGAGAAAAATTGAATTTGTTAGTTTGCAGTTTATTTTATTTCAGTTGCTTATTTTTTTTTTGTAAAGCATTTCCTTTTTTTTTAATTTTTTTAAGAAAAAAGTATTCATATATACACAGAATGGCTATAAAGAAAATATGCTCAACTTTTTTTCACTTTAAACTGATTTCAATAATATTGATTTAATCGTTTTTTTATGGTATTCATTTACAAAATTCCAATTTAAATGAAAAAGTTTTACGTAAACTGCCAATATCTGAGTAACTTTTTATTTACAATTTATGAATACCCATCTTCATATGGTATCGTATGTATTTTTGGTACTGAGTTATTTTCTTTGTTGATTTAATTGCAATATTTTGTATTTCAGAGAATTACTTTACTACAATTTTTATTTATTGTACAAAATATAAAAATAAGTATATTTTTGAAATAACTGAAACTGTAATCACCCTGTTTTCAAACGCATTCATGCATAAGAAAATTCTCTTGAGTCGTATAATCAATTAAGAATAAGTTTCACATTAACGCCTTCGCATTTATGCCTTTTGACTTTGGTTGATACTATTAAAAGTTTTCTTTTGATTATGTCTTTGATATATCTATGTATCTAAGTATCAGTTACAAATTCTCTAGTGTATATAATTTGAAGATTTAGTTGCATAAGTATCGAGATGACTTTGTATATAATTAACAAATTATTGTTCAGGTAGCGTTGTATGGTATAGGCGCGCTAACGGCATAGATTTTTTATTTCGTTTTAAAAAAAAAACATTTCGATTTGAAGGCACTAATTTTTTTCAAAACAAATTCCAAAACTTATTACATATCATTTTTATGTCACTTTTCAGTTCTTACATTTTTATGTTTTTTACGCCCTATTTCCCATTGCTCCGCCACTGTACTCAAGAACTTAATGTAGACACGAACTCAAAATCAATCCTTTTCTAGTGCAACAAATCAAAATACCTCATGAGAATTTCGTTATAATTAAAGTAATTTTTATTTCTTTTATTTCTGTGTTGCTATATTTATTCACATTTCTGTCTGCAGCATGTCATCGCCTTCAGGGATTTATGTATATAAAGTGCAAACGTTGGCAAAATAGATTTGAAAATGGATTATGCATTGGCAATCTATTTTAGCATTTCTTTCTTTTTTTTGCATTAAATCCCAAAGCAACTTTGTTAAAGTTAGTTTGTAAGTTGCTACAAGTGTTAATTCAATCTATTTTTGTTTGAGTACGAATTTTGTCATTAGTATCAGTTAAATAGAGCATTAGGCAATAACCCACAAAAAAAAAATACAGATAGATACAACTCATTTTGTTAGACTACAAGATACACTATCAAGTTGTACTGTTAAGTAGTCGATATTGTACATAATAGGGCTGGATAAGAATCGTTGGAAAAGTCGATGCAACGATATATCGAAATGAATAAAGTTATTGACTCGTTTGGTTTTTCCAAAATATAATCTTAAAATTATCCATTAAATGGTATATTGACGACTTACTCACCGAAACAGGCACTGGTGCTGGCATATACGGTCCCAAAACCAACTATCTCTGCTGCAATGGATGCCTTGTATAAGGTCTTTCAATCTGAGATCCATTATTAAAGTCATTAAAGCGCCCTTCACCTTCTGGTTCAAAGTCCCCGCCCCTTTTTTTCATTTTCGGATAGCCAAGCATCTATAAAGCCCTAACTTCGTGGATCTTTTCATCTAAGTTAGTTCTTCAGTGCTATTATATTCATTCTCTGCGATTGTCCGGTTTGGCCCGCTTCAGATTGACTTGCTTGATCGAAGTTTCATCACAAACCCACTTAAATCAGATTCGCCCCGACTAAGGATACTTTCCTGCTTAATATAGAAGCAGAGAGGACTTTCGTCCATTAACCTAACCATTTTTTATGCCGGGCTTAGGTACAATAGAGTTCTTTAAAGTCTCAGTGCCCTTAATCTTCAGTTTCGGAGGATCTATCATGCTTCTCTATCACATTCCAGCTAACAGTAACAGTAGGAACGTGTGATGATTTTCTTGGAGTCTCCACTTTCGTTCTGATCACTTGCTTGTCCCGCGGCCTGGCCCAGACACAACGTCAGGCTTTTATGGCAATGGCTTAATCTCAGATCCAGGACGCGTTATTGATATTTTCCAATTTTTTGTATTTGTATAAAATATTATGGTCTCAAAATTTAAACTAGGTTTGAATTTTGTGACCCCAAGATGACCTATTAAATATTGCCTGATTTGAATTACTCTTTCATATGCCTGACAGTTAGTCGATCTAGCCAATTTGCACCAACTTCTTGTTTAAGCAAAGCTATTAGGATAAAATTTGGTTTATATGTTTTTGGTCCCTTAAACGAACTCCTAGTTAATTTATTTGTGATAAAAACAATCACTTTATTTAATATAGACGTCATTTATCCAAACTCGTCGAGTTTTTACCATTTTTACCAAGTTTAAACTAAATAGCTTTATATCTAATATCCACTTTTTCATATAAAACAGGCAAAAATGGGCTGGGCACACTGGATTTTAAAGCACACATAACAGCACGTAACATCGACAAAAAACTTTGGTAGAAGAAGTACGGGTGCGCCATCTTCGAGCTTCGGTATAGAAACATTGAATAACTTAGAAAAAAACAAAATATCATGGAAAATGTTATATTTTTATTTAGATTGACCTTTACAATTTGTAAGCTACTTTTGAATACAATGTCGATCAAATGGCCGCCTTTGTTCTGATCGCGAAGAAGACTCTTTTTCGGGCATTTTCCATAACATTTTCGGAGCGTCTCGGTCGATATATTGGCCATTTCGAGTGAATACCTATTCTTCTGGGTGTTAGGTTTTCATGACTAAAATTGCAATTGAACTGACGTTTCCAAACGTATCTACACGAGACAAACGGTTCACAAATGTCAAAGTTATTCAATGTTTCTATACCGAAGCTCGAGATGGCGCACCCGTATAATATTACATACCTGGACTATCGGTTTCTATATTAACACTAAGTACTTTTGTGCATTAATCGATTAAACAATCAGCAATCGATTATTTTGAATAATCAAGCGATCAATTAGTTAAAACATCAATAATTGATTAATCAACCATCAATAATCAAGTAGTTGGACAGGACAATGAGTCGCGGCATTGATTATCACAACCATGGACAGAGCCCGTGTGGTGAACGGGCACTCAAGAATACTACCACAGCAGGCTCAGCTTGACGTAAGAGACGTCTAAAGAGAGACTCCTCGACGTGAGGTTGGTCGTTGGTTAACAACAACGTAAAAAATTACGCGTGAGACACACACAGAGTGGACAGAGAAGAGACCACGGGGATGCGGATAACAAAGCTTTTCAAATGAGGAACAAACAAAAAGGTCTTCACTTATTATTCTCAGTATTAAATTTTTTTTTTTTTTGTATCTTCGAAGACAAAGCATCTTAAACTCATTTATTTTACAAACAATAACAACCGATTATTTCCAACAATCCCACAGCCATAGTGTTGACCTTTGCTTAGCTTAATTTCTCTTTTTTCATATTTGATAGAATTCGCAAAATATTATTTATCGATATCTGCAAATTATTTCTAAGAGGCATTCTGCTAAGATTGAAAACCTAAAATAGATAGTGGATCTGAGACAAAGTAATACAACTCACACCTCCCCAAATATATTTAATTATAAGTTTAAAATATGAGTAGGTACTACAATTTCCAATTGCTTTAAGAATTTATTAAACTTTAATTTAGAAAAAGAACAAACTAAATTGCATGAAGCTGGATAGTCAACTTTATTTGGGTATGGCACTATTCAAGTGACAAGCAGTGTATAAATGCTACATATTTGATGTCACATCTACTATAGCCTTTTACCCTATAGCTATAGGGTATATAAGCACAAATAGTTTGACTTTTTGTTATAACGAAATCAAATCGAATCTATTCAACTTTGCTTTAAGCTATTTTAACTACAAAATATTCATCTAAAATGCATTTAAGTAAGACGAATGTGAATGAATATCAACTTAAATTAGAAATCATGTTGCAGACATGCTATCAATATCATTTTTATTTACATACACATATTGGTAACTTTGTCTGTTGAGCAATTTAATCAACACACAAATCTGGATATACATTCACACTTTTTTGTCTATAGTATAAATATCAATGACATTTACTTAACTTTTCACTAACTCTCACTCTGGATAGCAAATCATTTAGCCGTTCTCAAGAAATTTCATTTGAATTTAGTTGCTTGGTTGCATTGTTAAATTAAACAAATGAACTGTCGATAATTAATGTAAATGGAATTCTATTGAAATTCAACCACAACAAAACTAACTTTGACTAAATTACTTACTTAGTTGCTTAAATTCTGTATTTCATTGTAAAAAAAATCTTTACAATAAGTATTTTGGCAAGTTGAGGTGCACCATTTGGCCGGAACACTTAACTTTTTTTTTTTTTTTTTTTTTTTTTTAAAAGAACACTTAAAATTTTTATGAACACTCAAAAAGTTGCTGCACTGTGTCTCATTGTGGTTTTTCACATGCGTTCGGCGCATTAAAGTATGCAATAAAAATCCTACAACAGCCATGAAAATGCAATGTTCGAATCGCTTAAAAAAAGTGATGGCTTTTTATTTTTTTTTTTTTGCATCGTACAATGTTGCACTACGTTGCACAATTCGTTTAAGCCACTAATTGTGTCACATAAAAAAAATTTAAGAAAAAAAAATGTGCTATAATAAAATAAAATTAAAAGCAGTCGTTCAATTTAATTAGATGTGAAATGGTGCATTTTATTGCATATTAAACGAATTTTATTATAAAGTTTTTCTTTTTTAAACCTGACTGGTATAAAATTTTTTAAATGAAAAGCAAAAAAGTTTAAATGGAGAACGGTTATTCGAAGTTTTAAAAGTTTTCGATAGAAATACAATTCTAAAATAACGAAAATATTCATAAATGCTGCTAATGCTCATCAAATATGGCGTTCATTTAGTCTTATTCGCTTGTCTGACCATCTGTCGCATAATATGAATCAACTTAGCTTCTTTTGTAAGACTCATGTCATGATGCAATTAAAATTTGTAAAGTATTTCGCCTCTGTTTGCTTCCATAGTTTTAATAAATTAAGCTTTGTTGTAGAATGGAATAAACATATTTTCTTCATTCTTTTAACCACAGTTGACCACGTTCATATTAAATAAAACCCACCAAAATATGTAAGCAAAAGAGAAAGAAACGTGAAATACCACACCCACAATAAATGTTATTCTATTTCAGTTTTAGAGAATATTGCTCATCCATAGAGCAGGTTTGGTAAATCGAACATATGAAATGATTAGATTCGTTTAAAGACTAGGTTAGATGCAGAATACTAAAGTAAGTTTCCCACAAAAAAAAAAAATAAAATTAATAATAATTACTTGTGTGAAATAAAAATTAAGCTTCCTTTTACTGTTTTCTCAGTAGTGGTGACATCCGTTGCATTGGCGTTTGTATATAAAACAAACATAAATATGTATAAGCAAGCGCATTGTACATGCATCAGTGCCGAAGAAAGAAATACAAAACCTTTTTCAAACAAAATTTACATTGATACAGTTGTATCTCATTCAAGTGTTTGTTTAGAATTTTTATACCCGCCACATAGTGAAGGGTATATTCAGTTTGTCGGAAAAGTTTGTAACGCATTGAAGGAGACGTCGTAGACCCCATAAAGTATATATTCTTGATCAGCTCGATGAGACGAATCGATCTAGCCATGTGTCCGTCTGTCCGTCTGTCTGTCCGTCTGTCTGTCTGTCTGTTTACTTACGCATTTTTTCGATGAAGATTTATAGATATTACGAAGAAATTTGGAACTTAAGCCTTTCCATTTTAGGTGTAGCCCCCATACAAACTTACCGAAAATTTCTTGAATTTTTGTTCGAAAATATGTATTATTTATGCATGTATTCACTCCAAATTGGGTAAAAACTCTTCTATTGTCATTCAAAGTTGAAACCAAGGTGCCACGCCCAATTTTAGGTATAGCCCCCCATACAAACTTGCCCATTTTCCAATTTTTGAATAAAAATCGGTATTATTTATGAATTTATTTACTCCAAATTGGGTAATAACGCTTCTTATATCATCCAATTCCAAAACCAAGAGGCCACGCCCATTTTTATATATAGCCCCCATACAAACTCACCGATTTTTTTTTAACTTTTGTATGAAAAATTAATTATTTTCGTCTATATATTTTTAAATGTATATAAGCCACTGATGATCACACTAAACTATTCAAAGATTCGTGTGGCGGGTATTTAAGCTTCGGTTCCACCGAAGTTAACGTTTTTCCTTGTTTATAATTATTTTTATACCCGCCACACATAGTGTGAAGGGCATATTCAGTTTGTCGGAAAGTTTGTAACACATTGAAGTAGAGGTCGGAGACCCCATAAAGTATATATATTCTTGATCAGCTCGATGAGACGAATCGATTTAGCCATGTCCGTCTGTCTGTCCGTCTGTCCGTCTGTCTGTCTGTTTACTTCTACGCATTTTTTCGATGAAGATTTATAGATATTACGAAGAAATTTGGAACTTAAGCTTTCTCGGCAACGACTACTTTGTATGTTAAAATCAAGTTGGCACGTCCATTTTTAGGTGTAGCCCCCATACAAACTTACCGAAAAATTCTGAATTTTTGTTCGAAAATATGTATTATTTATGCATGTATTCACTCCAAATTGGGTAAAAACTCTTCTATTGTCATACAAAGTCGAAACCAAGGTGCCACGCCCTTCTTAGGTATAGCCCCCATACAAATTTACCGCCCATTTTCCAATTTTTGAATAAAAATCGGTATTATTTATGAATTTATTTACTCCAAATTGGGTAATAACGCTTCTTATATCATCCAATTCCAAAACCAAGAGGCCACGCCCATTTTTATATATAGCCCCCATACAAACTCACCGATTTTTTTAACTTTTGTATGAAAAATTAAATTATTTTTGTTTCATATATTTTTAAATGTATATAAGCAACTGATGCTCACACATAAACTATTCCAAGATTCGTGTGGCGGGTATTTATCTTCGGTTCCACCGAAGATAACGTTTTCCTTGTTTTTTCTTAAAATTTTCTTCTGAAATTGTATAGAAAAATTTGATTGATTGTCGATAACTGGACACCTCAGATATGTAAAATAATAAAAAAAAATTAAGAAATCTTAGTTAAAAATGAGAACGGTAAATTTGTACTTAGCCAAGTGCCACATTTAGACACACCAAACTGCATACCATATCCATAAAAGCCTGAAGTTGTGTCTGGGCCGAGGCCGCTAGACAAGCAAGTGGTCAGAGCGAAAGTGGAGAGAGTGGAGTGGATTGTAAGCACAGAGTATGATAGAAACATGATAGACCCTCCGAAACTGGAGATTAAAGGGCACTGTGGCTCTAAAGGAGTCTATTGTATCCAAGCCCGGCATGAAAATGGTTAGGTAAATGTACAGAGAATCCTCACCGCCTCTCTTCGATAAGCAGTTTTGAGACTATTCTTAGTCGGGCGACTCTGATTTGGTCGGTTGTGATGAAAAATCGACTAAACGGAGTGCATCTGAAGCGGGCCAAAGCTGGACATTCTCAGAAAATGTGTGTGTACTAGTTCCTTCGTCCTTCAAGCAAAGTTTACACTCTGACTCTAGGAACAAGTCTATTTTGTTAAGATGATATCTTAGTTTATTATGGCCGGTAAGGTAGCCAGTTTGCAAACTGGGTTCATGGCTTTTGAGGTGTACGATGTTTTTAGGGCAGATAGGGTGAGCTTACTGCTTAGCTTGTCGAAGGTTTGGATATGAAATCCAATATTATTGAAAAGATTCTGCGGACAACTTATCAATAATACGTATGGCTGAAGCCCAACTGAGCCCGCAGATAGAGTTTGGGCCAATAAGGGGTGAGAGAAGGGGTCAAATCCTGGCAAGTTCGTCCGCGATTTCATTGCCATCAATTCTTCTGAGTCGAGGAACTCAGCAGATAGTGACTTTACGACCTTGAGAGGGGGTGTTGAAGTGTATCATAACACTAAAGAACTAACGAAGATGAAAAGGTCCATGAAGTTAGTGTTTTGATAGTTGTTTGGCTATCCGAGAAAATTGTGATGTTGGCCCCCGAAGATTTTGAACCAGAAGGTTACAGGAGCAGACTTCAATAGCATGGATCTCAAATTGAAAGACCGTGAGTCAGGCAACCATTGCAACATAGATCCTGGTATTGAAACCGTATATGCCATCAATATACCATTTAATAGTTGATGGCTTGAAACCTAGGTCCCCGCTCGTCTAATCTGATTACGCGGAAAGTAGGAGCGAGAAGCGTCTGTCAAAGCGAAAAACCGTAGTCATATATTATGTTATCCCGATGCCAAGAATGAGTTTTAAAATGTTTGAATGACCAAAGTCATGAAGTACATTGCTGTTAAGAGCTTGGATTCTAAGAGCATCCATAGCGGCTGATGACATTGTGAAGATGTGTAGAAGTGGGGGACCAATGGTTGTCTCCAGAGCAGCAGTGGGACAGGTCTTCATCGCCCTGGTGATTCAAAGGCATCCAAACTGTTCTCTATCTGATGTTTCGGTTTTTAAATTTATCAATACGATCATTTCATATGAAATCTAAATATCCGCATCACAACTCAGTTTGTAGTTGAAATAATTAGATCAGAGTTCCCATAACACTCGTTTTCAGTGATGGAAATTGATGTTTTTAAAAAAGAAAAAGACGAAAAAGTGCTACCATGTATTGCCATATTGATTTGAGACTCTGTTCATATTTCGCACACTTTTTGATAAAGAATATATTTTTTTTTTTACACTTTTTGTTTTTTTTTTTTTTTTGCAAGTTTTCCATGCTGCCATTTTAAATCAAAACTTACGCCATTTCAAATCTTTTCTTAAAACGTAATGTAGCGCAATAAAAGCTTTCTTTTTTTGTTTTCAACTTGAAAAATGTTATGGCACATTTATTTTAGTTTTCATGTATTACATTTTGCATTTTTTGACATTCGAAATAAAAGTTTCTTCTTTTTTGTTCCTGTGCATGCTGTGAAAATGTAATTATTATGAAATGCATAACGCTTTTTTTATTTGCTTGAATGATTTTATTAATGTCTGTCATTAAATTTGGTTACTTAAATTTGACAGTTTTCTATATGCATATGCATATGTAAAATTTAAATTTCTAATAAATAGCAAACAGCAGTTGTAACATTTTCCTTAACCTATTTTCCATCAAGGCAAAACAGTTGTGGTCAATAAATTTCAAGTTTTTCGAAAATGCTTGTTAAATAATTGCTTTAAGACCTCAAATGACTGCAATATGCTAACAAAGCTAACCGAAAATTGCTCACACATTCTATACTGACAGAACATACACACACAAACTGATAGACAGACGGACTGACAGACGTACGGCATGAATAGATTTTGTTAAACAAGAAATGCCATAAATTTCGAGTACTGAAGCTGCTGTTGCTCTGTATGCAAACAAAAAAAAAACATTTTACTGAAATATTTCTGAGACGAGTAACGATGACATTGATTTTTTTTTTTTTTTTTTGGTTTTCATTTCATATAAAATAAACTTTTTTGTGTTGTAAGAAATAAGTGCAAATATTCACAAGAATGGAAGATTATTTTGGCTTTTAATGGTGTAGATTGAGTTATCTGCATATATATGAGAGCTTTACTAATGACAAAATTGGCTTAATTTATCAAAAAAGTATAAGGAAAAATAAAATCCCATAATGTAATTATTGCAGGTAAAGTGTAATTAATCGATTAATCTAACAATAATCGATTATTTTGCATAATCAATTGATCAATTATTTCAATAATGAACATTCGATTAATCAACAATCAATTAGGTAATTAATCAATCAATAATCAACAGACAATAACCAGGTAATTGATAATCAACAATCATTTGCAATAGTCACTACATTGATAATCACAATCTTATAAATCTTTCAAACAATACTGAAGAGTATTATAGGCAGAATAGATAAGAGTCTTGGTATTCAACAGCAATTTGGTGGGACACCAGAAACTGGTTCAATTACAATCAAATTAAAACATTATTATATATAAATTTTTTTTTGATTAATCATGAGTAATCAGTAAACAATCGTTTATTATTAATAATCATGAACAATCGATTGTTTTCGACAATCACACAGTTCTTACTTAGAATGAAATAAACTTTTTACTCTACTCTTTTTACCACACACTGAATAAAACTCACCAAAATATGTAAGCAAAATAAAAAGAGTCAACGTAAAAATCCTAAAGCATATTTTTTGTATTGAGAGATTTTTCGTAAGAGAATTTTCCTTATTTGAAGTATAATTTTTTTATTTTACCTTTAACTTTACCGCCAAAATAATATTTAAATGAACAAAACAACAATTTCCGTGTCTTTGTAGTCCAAACCGTATAAAATATTCGATGTTTGATATGATCAATTATATGCAATATCGTGTTTAATGTTTATAAGCTCATGGCTCTGCGTAGTTTGCTCTTTATTACATTCATCTATGAAATGCATTGCAAGTACATTTTTAAATAATGTAGGTGCACTTGGTTCTTTGACAAATAATCACTTATCGCAATCGCCGTGTGTTTGGCAATGTGTAGGCATAGTGCCGCTTCCTGTTTCTCCTTTTTTGTAGACTTTTGGACGAATGGTAACTTTTAATTTTTTGTACTTGCGCCCATCACTGTTCAGTTTAACCGATATAAATTAAAGTGGAAAATAATCATACAAGAAAATAACTATCCCTTTCGCATATTTCTAAATTTTTTAAAATTTCGCCAACAATAAATGAACAAAAAGATGAACATTATTAAAGAAAAATAACGAATTTCTAGTTTTGTAATAAAAATAGCTAAACCAAAACTAAAAATTGCTAGATTTGTGGCTTATAGGATTTAAAAAAAAAAGTTGTCAATTTTTAATAAAGTTGCTAGATCTTGCAACTAAATTTCTAAAGTAGCAGCACTGCCTGGTATAATCTCATCATGCCTAAGACTTTCATATTTTGAGTATATAACTTTGGAGGATAACAGGATAACAGGCAAACATAAAAAGAAAGAAAAAACAAAAAACTAAGCAGGCCCATGGTGGAACTATAAAGAGTGTGCCCACCAAGGCGATGGTACCATGCGGAGAGAGTACGTAAGAGACAGCTTACTTTAAATTTATACACCGTTTTCTAAGTGTTTTTGTTTCTTTTCATAACTATGAACTACGACTGACGTTGGTACGCAACTCGTTGAGAGAGCAAGAGCGCTTAACATAACCTGAACCATAAGTTAAACATTATACTAATTGTCCTGTGCTTAATTGCTTTTATTAAAAAAATCGATTCAAATATTTATTCAATTTTTATCAAAAAATAATGAAGGTCATTAATAAACATAAATTAAAAAAATATATACATAAATACACATGAATAAAAATAAAACAAGAAAAAACATTAACTTCGGTGGAACCGAAGCTTAAATACCCGTCACACGAATCTTTGAATAGTTTATGTGTGATGATCAGTGGTTAAATACATTTATAAATATATATTCGAAAATAATTACTTTTTCATACATTTGTTCGAAAATAACCGATAAGTTTGTATGGGGACTCTGGCTAAAAATGGGCGTGGCACCTTGGTTTTGTTATTGGATTTCATTAGAAGTGTTTTTTCCCAAATTTGAGTGAATATTCTCATAAATAATACATATTTTTATTCAAAAATTCGAAAATGGGCGGTGAATTTGTATGGGGGCTATAGCTTAAAATGGGCGTGGCAATTTGGATTTGACATTGGATGATATTAGACGTATTTTTACCCAAAGGGTGCTTTTATTATCAATCGTTTTATTCTATCTTGTATTAAATAACCGTGGCTTTATATTACTCTTTTGTTTTTTGATGAACTGGAATGTGTTTTCCCCAAGGTATAGAACAATGAGTGATATATGAAGTACTCTTTGCTTAAATAAATTTGATAACTTAGTTTGTGGTGAATTATATTTAATTTTACCATGACAGAAAAGAAGATTACGAGAAATTTAAAAAAAGAAAAGAGATTGTAAGCAAACATCTTTTATTCTTCACTTTTGCTTCGGTGTTTTTAATAATATTTATCTTTTAATTAAAAAAATATATTTAACAAAATCTTAATATCTTTTGATTTAAAATTTATAATTTAATTTATATAAAGCAACCCAAATGATACTAACAGATCTTAACGAAACTATGGTCATTTGACTAAGCAAGGAAAAAAATAAACACCTATTTTTTATATCGGTAGGTCCAAAATTAAGGGTCATTTTAAAATTCAATATTCTGGTATGGAATTTGGATTCAGTGACACCGAAAACCTCCGAGTAATAAATTCCAAATTTAAGAAGTTGTAAAAATGTATGTTTTTTGACCTTCCCTACACCCTCAGGGTGTTTTCAACCCTTAAATTTGAACCTTTAAGTAAAAAGAAGTGTCTATTTATTTTTTCTAGCGCAGTCAAATAACCATAGTTTCTTTAAGATCTGTGAGTATCATTTGGGTACCTTTACTTTACTTGTTAGTTTAAATTTAATACTTTAAAATTTGAAAACTTATATCGTAGTAAAAACAAGAAAGAACGCTGAAGTCGAGTATGGTCGACTGCAAGATACCCTGTACCCAATCTTTATGTACCTTAAGTTTAGTTGTATCTTACTACCATACCTCATTGAATTGAATTTGAATACAAAAATTTAAAAAATCGGGTATATCTATGTACGGGGGCTGTACCTAAAATTTGGTAGGTCCCACTCATATTGGGATATTTCATTGGGACTATCATAGACATAATTTATGTTAAATTTAAACTTCCTAGAATAAAAAATTATGACGTTTTTATGCAAAAACCCAAAATTTGGGGTACATTTGTATGGGGGCTATACCTAAATATTTGTTGGTCCTACCCATATTGGGATATTTTTTGCGACTATCATCGACATAATTTATACAAAATTTGAACTTCCTAGAATAAAAAACAATGACGTTTTTATGCAAAAACACAAAATTTTTAGGTACATTTGTATGGGGGTACCCCTAAAATGGGTGTAGAGCAAAACCGTTTGCAAGTGAACACTTGACGGCTTAGGAGAGTCTAAGTTTCGAATATGATGGCCCTATCTCTTATAGTCTCCGAGATAATCTCTCTCATACGGCAGACAGCAGGACGGACAGACAGACATAGCTAGTTCGACTCCCCTTCCAATGCTGATCAAGAATATATATACTTTATAGGGTCTGTCTAGCCTCCTTCTGTGTGTTACATACATTCGCACAAACTTAATACACCCTTTTACCCATTGGGTACAGGGTATAAAAAATTAAAATTTTTTAGTTTTAGCAACTGTTTGCTCAAAATCAAGAAGTAGAAAAATTGACTCAAACAAATTTGTTCCCAAATTTGAAAGAGACAGTGGCGGATTACGTCACCTAGTAT
The DNA here is from genome assembly GCA_018903435.1 of Leucophenga varia. NCBI lineage: Eukaryota > Metazoa > Arthropoda > Insecta > Diptera > Drosophilidae > Leucophenga > Leucophenga varia. The sequence goes on from JAEIFJ010000819.1 coordinate 36,672, forward strand.
AATTGCATCATGAATGAGTTATATTTTAAAATAAGCCAGCAAACAGAGGTGAAGCTCTTTACCTGATATAATTGTATCTTGGGTTAGAGTGACATAAACTTAATGACTGTACTATTTTCACCACAGTTTGTCTCATTAAATTATGTTAGCAAAATAGATAAAAACAATGGTGGAATACTACACCTAGTATAATTACAATATGATTGTGAATTGTGCAGATACTAATTGCCCGCTCGGTGTAATATGGAAACTAATTTTTGCATTCATACTTGTATACAAGGTGAGCCCTTTAAAAACTAGTCCCCTCCGGTATAGAAAATTGTCTGATATCTGGACTAGTGAAGGAACCAATTACAATTTGAACTAGTGCAGGGTATAATTCTGCATCTGAACTATTTAACAAGTAAACTTTTCTTAGAAATCTATAATCAAGGACTTCTATTCGGTTTATATGGAACCAAACGTCCTGCACCAAATAAACGTTTACATACGTATACTGGTCTGCTAGCTTCATATTTTACCTTAGGTTATGACACGCTCACCAGTTGCATTTTTGAAAACTCAAGTTTATGTACTTAAGTCTTTAAAATAAATTTACAACGATTTATGCCAGGTAGTCCTTAAAGTCGTTCAAACAACAAATTATGCCCAGGTGTAATGTTGTATTTAGCTTTGAAGTTGTTTGTCTTTTTTGAGTTTTTTTATTTTTTTTTTTATTATTTTTTTTTTTTTTATTATTTTGCTATTGAAAAGCTTGTCTAATATTAGAATACTAAGAATTTTTGGTTTGTTTAGCTCTTAAATTTTTATTGCAACTCAAGCAAAATCTTTCAGTAATTGCTCCCAGGTTGCGCGTAAAAAAATAGGCGGAAAACATGTTGTATACAGGTACAAGTGAACATTTTTTACAGCAAGGAGGAGCAGCAAAGGATAACATCGACTTAGTTGCCTATTCTCACATAAACGAATATGCTTAGTGTTGCGTCTAAGTGACTTTGCACAAATGTGTTTGTGTAAGTATGTAAAGTATCTGTCTGCGTTCGCTTGAAGAGACCCTTGAGAATTTTTGCTCATAGTTTCCTGTTCTGTTTTTTTTCTTTTTTTTCTTATTCATCTTATATGCGAATTTTCTTTACCTTTGAGAACAAGATAAAAAGTAAACTTCAGTTTTTTATGCTAATATGTTCTAAACGATGCAGTTTCAGTAGGCAGTAGACAAATATTTAAATGCAATATGAAAGCACACAGCTGTTTAAAGCATTTTTCTTGAATATTTTTGATTGCAATGAATATATTTTTTTTATTTTTTTTCAAGGATTTGGAATTAGAATTACATTTTTTATAAGAAATTTATTGTTTGTTTATTCCTTCGAAAGATTTATTTTCAATGTTATTTGTAGCACTCACACAAAAACAACAACAACCAATAAAACCTAAATTAGAATGGTAATTTATCGTCTTACTAATGAGCGTCTAATATCACTTCTGCGTCGAATTCGATCGTGCTCCATTCTTAAGCGTTCTACAGGTTTGTGTTGAAGAATGAAGTCTTACAATTGTTGCATCGTAGTCCTCCATAAGTAGTGGTCTTGCCAAAAGACCCACTTGGAATTCGATTTCAGTTAGTTCATCTTGTAATGCTACTTTTTTTAATTTCTCACTGTGTTGTTTTTTTTTCCAAAATAATAAGTTTATCTTTTAACTGCTTAATTATTTGATCGTTATCTTCTATCAGCAAATTAAAGATCCAAAGTTCTTCGCGTATATGCGCTAATAAATGTAGTATTCTCTTATATTCTTCGCTGTGTTTCGCTATCGATGTTTTTAATTCTAGGAAAAAGAAAAATTTAATAAAATTACTACCTTTACTAACGCCCCGTGTTAGCTTTTTTGAGTGAATATGTCAGTTCGTTTTATATAAGGGCTTAATGCTACAATGATTTTAGCCATATTTGATACAAATTGAATGGGGCCTATGCTATATAATGGTACCACCTCAATCATGGGAAATTTTATGAACATAAGTTACTGTCAAAAGTGTTTACTTTATTTGACGTTGTATAAAGAAATGATTCTATGTCCGCTATGGACTTTGAAACCATCCAACCGATGAATTCCAAACCGATTTCATTTGAAAGGCAACAATGCATGTAGTCGATTTTCGACTTTTCTCAAACAATTTTTTTCAATGTGATGCAATTATGAAAAACAAGGTATTTTTTAGTGTTTTTTGTATGCTTTCATAATAAAAAGGAAAAAACAAAACGTCTCCGAAAACACCTGCAATTGCACAAAATAAAAAACAAAAGCAAATGAACGAATCGAAACAAAAAAGAGTCGTAAGACCAGCTGAAACGCCCATACTAAGTAGTAGCACACGCCGGATATCGCATCCTAAATAAACCATTTTCCAGCAAAAGAAAAAAAAAGAAAAAGACGTGAAAAACGTTGTGGAACCTTTGCTCAAATACCCGCCACATTCGGGTTTATTTTATTTTGGATCATCAGTGGCTTTGGTGAAATTTGGAGAAAGGATGGCTTGGAGCTTTTGACAAAATGAAAATACCCTTCACACTACTGTGTGGCGGGTATAAAAACTAAAAATTTTGTATGGGGACAGAAATGCCTAAAAATAGACGTGGCACCCTGGTTTTAATACTTTAACTGCTTAGGGCTGATTGAAGCTTATGTCTCGATTTTCAGACAGACGGACATGGCTGAATAGACTCGTCTACGATGTCTCCTTCAATGCGTTACATACTCTTCGACAAACTGAATATACCCGTTCACACTATGTGTAATGAGTTTTACCATTAATTCGTTCAGCAACTTTATTAGTTTTTAAGACTGCATATTCATGATTCGTCAATGTAATGCCTGGCGCGATTTGCTCAATTTCTTCTTGTCTCTGAAATTTGTTTGAAATTTTTTTTTTTTTATTAAATACGAAAAGTTAAAATGATTGCAAATGCACCTACTTCAATCAAAACAGCATTTTTGTGCGCCATTTTTATAAAGGAGCGACGCGACTTTGCCAAGTCTGAAGTATGTTGATGAATTTTTTTAATACTTTCTTGTACAAACTAAAAAATTTAAAAATATAATTAAAGTATTTTTTGTTTTGTTTTGTTATGTTTTGTTTTAAATGATTAAAAATAATTAATTACCAATCTAAATTTAAGCGTACAGTCCGTTCTTATAAGCGTATTGTATATTTGCTCGTCCATTGCCTGTTCTGCTGCTAATGCAATTTCTCGAGCCTCTACCAAATTATTTTGTTCAGTTTCCAAAAGTTTTGCATATTTCTCTTGCATCTGAAATTCTTGTAATAATTTAAAAATCCAAACTACTCAATGCCGCAACAAAGCCTCTATAGCGTGGCAGAAAATCTTCGTCACTTTCGGGTTTTAAAGGTGCTAATAGTCTTTTACGTCTGTGCGATTCTGCTGCTTTCATATTGAGAAATTCTTTGAGACGCTTTTGCACTAAAAATTGATTGATATCCTCGAAAAGCTCTTGCATCAATGCAATCCTATCAACTTTACCCGCTGTTATTATCATTGCATCACGTCCTTCAATCTTATCAACAGCTTTATCAACCAATGAGCATACAAATTGTTCAGTCGAGACTTGTAACTTAGTCTGATGTTCTTTTTCAAGACGTTTCATTAATTCCTCTAAGGCATCGGCACTATCTTCAGTTTTTTGTTCTGATTCTTTTAACAAAGCCGCAAAGTCAATATGTATAGATTCTTCATCTTTTGCAAATATTACACTGGCAATCGTTGATATTTCATCGGACTGTTCCTCTTGAGCAACGTCATCGGTCATCAAGTCTTCAGTGTCTTCAACGCTGCTCGAGCTGGTACTACTTAAGCTTTGGCCAGACAATGGATCAACAAACTTTCCAATATCTCGCGTCTCTGCTTCTTCTTCGAATTCAGGAGTTGATTCTTCTTCAAGAGAGTATGAAATACCCGATAAACTCGGCATTTGGCCTAAGTCAGCGAAAAAGTCACTCTTGAAACTAATTTTCTTTTTACGCAAATATTCAAGATCCAAATCGAATTGATCCAGATCGTCATCTGAAAAACTTGAGGAGCCTTCGATTTCTTTATTGGGATCAAATTCTGCGAAAAAAAAAAGATTTTATATTCTATGCATTAGATAACCAATAACTTTGTTGATTTTATTCTTGTTCAGTCAGATTACACCGTCAAATATGTATTAGTTTCCACTATCGATGAAGTCCGCAGCGGCGGGCTCTCCGATGCAGTTACAGAGGAAAATGTCAAAAAAAAGTATATAAAATGGTGTTGGCGGACCGGAAAGTGAAGGTACGTGAGCTAGCAGATGCCACAAAGATTTAGACATTTCGGGCGAGAAAAAGTTATCCTGCCAAGAAAAAGTGTTTGGACCTACTGATGCGAACGTTTGGCGTTGATTGGTAAGTGTTGATGAAAACTGGATCCACTATTACAGACCAGATAACAGACTAAGTGCACGGCAATGGACTGAAGCCGGCACGAGTGCTCCGAAGTGGCCGAGTTACGCTCGATGAGTCGGAAAGGTAATGGCGTCGGTTTTCTGGAATTGTCATGGCTTACTCTTTGTGGACTACCTTAAAAAAGACTATTATCTCTTCCCAAACCTCAAAAGATGGCTCATCAATAAAAAATTCAGCTCACGCGAGGAAATCATCGACGCCACGGAGGAGTATTTAGCAGACCTTGAGGAAAATTACTTTTCGAACGGGATTAAGAAGTTGAAAAATCGCTGAAATAAGTATATCCAGCTAAAAGGAGACTACATTGAATAAAATAAAAAAAAAACATTTTCGTTTTTCTCTCCCATACACATTGACACCGGATATGAGAGTTTCCTCCGATCGAGAGCTCTAATTTTATATTTCTCATCTCGAAGATAGCATATAACGCCAAACGAACAACCCAACTTTACCGATAAAGCAGACCAATTTTTTCCGTACTGCTATAAATATTTATAGTATTACATACCAATAGTTGATCTAAGTCGTTCAAAAATAGAAGATTCTTCGCTATTCATTTCTTCTTGTTCAGCAGCAGCAATATCTTCGCTTGAACCTTCTATATCGTCTATGTCTATATGAACTAGTTGTTCCTGTTGTTGTTCCGGTTGCACCTCGACGATTTGAACTTCTGGTTTGTTTTCTATTTTTACATCGCCATCTTGAATAGTTTCTTTTACTTCTGCGGGTGGGTTTTCCATCACTACAGCTGCTTCCACAACAGGTTCCACTGGAGCTGCAGTTTCTAACGGCATTCCATTGGATTCCACTGGACTAGCAGTTTTCTCTGCAGCAGCAGTCTCCACTGGAACCAGCAGTTTCCAAGGGGGCAGCGTTTTCCACAGGAACTGAAGCTTCCACCGGCACAGCAGGACCTACAGCATTTGCCTCATCCTCCATTTTTTCTAGTTTCTTGTTTTTCACACCTCCCTCTTTTGTTTTATTCACTTCTGATGTATATAACCTTTCTTATCGTGTATGTCCTATGCTAACCCTATTGCCCTATACTTGTATAAATATATGTAGGGCTTAGTTTAAATGTGTACGCTACCTATTTCTTTGAAAGCTAACTATAGACTGAAAATATTAAAAAAAAAAAAAAATTTTTTTAAAATTGATATTGAAAATTGTTTTAAGAGCTTACTTGGTGGTGCAGAAAAATTTCGAAACTATAAAGTAGATTCTCATAAACGTAATAGATACCCTCACACATTATTATTATAGTGTATTATACGAGTTACTCTAATTCATTCAGCCAGACAGCCCAGCCCTGCCCTGCTCAGCCCCAGTTTGCTTATTGCTCTAATTAACGAATTTCCCAGAGCGTTTTTGTATATATGAGAAAAATATGTATTTTTTAAACAAAAAGTTCATAATTCTGTTGGCAACAAATGGCAACAATGGCAAATTGACAAGCTCATTAATCGCTTAATCGGCTTCAAAAGTTTAATGTAAATCTGCTAAATTAATTCCTTTGTAAGACTGCATGGAAAAGTTTATCGGCCTTTGGCGTTTAGCGCCGCGTTACTTTAATTTTAAATGAAATTGAATTGAATTGAAGTGGCTTCATTCACTGACTCCGCCAATGCCACTGCCGCTGCCGCCGTCCTCGAAACCCCGCCGCCGCCGTTGCCATTACAATTTTATTTTATTTTATTCATTTACTCATTTCTACACAGAATGCAAAACTTTGATAATTGCGCTTGAATGAGACTGACTGAATGATAGCCTGAATGATGGCGATTTTAAAATGAGTTTTGAAAGTCCGGAAAGATTGTGAAGTGTGAGTTGACATCTTTGAAAAGTTTACATTGTGAAAAATTTTATTATTATTATTATTATTATTGTTTGTAAAGTTTAGTTTATTGAATAAAATTTAATTGGTATAGCAAACTTATAAATCGAAATACTTTCTATGTATTGTGTAATGGAGTTTTTAGCATACAAAAAAGAAGAAGAAGTCGAATAGCCTACACTTAAAAAAGTAATAATGAAAAAGAATTTTGTTAGCTTTTTAATTATATAAATTTATACCCGCCACACATAGTGTGTAGGGGTATATTCAGTTTGTCGGGAAGTTTGTAACGCATTGAAGGAGACGTCGTAGACCCCATAAAGTATATATATTCTTGATCAGCTCGATGAGACGAATCGATCTAGCCATGTCCGTCTGTCTGACCGTCTGTCTGTCTGTTTGCTTCTACGCATTTTTTTCGATGAAGGTATACAGATATACGCCGAAATTTGGAACTGCCACGCCCATTTTTAGGTGTAGCCCCCATACAAACTTACCGAAAATTTCTGAATTTTTGTATGAAAATATGTATTATTTATGCATGTATTCACTCCAAATGGGGTAAAAACTATTCTTATGCCATCCAAGTCGAAACCAAGGTGCTACGCCCATTCTTAGCTATAGCCCCCATACAAATTTACCGCCCATTTTCCAATTTTTAAATAAAATTGGTATTATTCATGAATTTATTTACTCTAAATTGGGTAAAAACACTTCTTATATCATCCAATTAAAAAACCAGTAGGCCACGCCCATTTTTATATATAGCCCCCATACAAACTCACCGATTATTTTTGAACTTTTGTATGAAAAAATTAATTATTTTCGTCTATATATTTTTAAATGTATATAAGCCACTGATGATCACACATAAACTATTCAAAGATTCGTGTGGCGGGTATTTATGCATCGGTTCCACCATAGTTCACGTTTTTCCTTGTTTTTGTATCTGCTCGATTGATCAGAGCGATATTGGTTCTTATAAGTATGATATTTTCACTTGTTGAAGGGCATAGCAAATTAAGCATGTAAGAAAGAACTCTGAAATCAAGTATACTCGACTGCAAGATACCCTGTACCCAAACTTTATGTATCTTAATATAACATAATAGTCCGGTCAATTTAGACATAAAATTATTGGTCAAATAACAATAATTCCCGGAGAGCCAAATTTTGGTAGAGAGCTTGGGCTACAAAAATTATTCGCGGTCAAAGGTTAAAATTTGAGGTTTTTGGATTTTCTCGAAAACGAAAAGTTTTATTAAAAACAAAAACCTTAAACCAAGTTGTAGATCTTAAAATTCTCTACAAAAGTAGTCTTAATGATTTTTTTTTCTAAGAGTTACCATTCCTGAGATATTTCGATTCTAAGAGTCATATTATACATGGTATGTACACATTTCCACACAACCTGTGAGGTAGTGTGGTAGTTTTTACCGTGGTTTCCCCTGTAGGCCTAAGGTTAGGACAGTCTAAATTTCAAATATGAAAGCTCTACCTCTTAAAGTCTCGAAATAGTCGTTTTCATACAGCAGACAGCATGACGGAGGGACGGACGGACATACGTACCTAGTTCGACTTCCCTTTTAATGACGATCAAAGTATATATACTTTATATGGTCTATCTTGCCTCCTTCTGTCTGTTACATACATTTGCACAAACTTAATATACCCTTTTACCCTTTGGGTACAGGGTAAAAATTAAAATATAATAATATATTAAATAATTATTTATTTATTTTTATGCGAGTCTGTGCGGCGAACCAGAGGGTCATTTGTAATGTATTTTGGGTCGGTGAATTCGCCGAATCTGAAGTCAGAATGTCTAAGTTAGTTCGCGTTTGTTTTCTAAACTCAAAACTAATTTTATTTGGTTCAAATCCACTGAAAAACATGATTTTGCGGTGGATCAGGGTAGTCATTTTTAACGTTTTTTGGGTCGCTTAACTCGAATTTGAAGTCAGAATTCCAAAGTTGGTTCGCCTTTCCATTTTAACCTTAAATTTAGAATTTGATCAAAAAATTAAGACAGCCAATTTTTATACCCGTTACACATAGTGTAAACGGGTATATTCAGTTTGTCCGAAAGTTTGCAACGCATTGAAGGAGGCATCGGAGACTCCATAAAGTATATATCGTATATTATTGATCAGCTCGATGAGACGAATCGATTTAGCCATGTCCGTCTGTCTGTCGTTCTCGTCGCTGTCTGTCTGTTGCGATGAGTGTTACTCGGAAAGTTTTAAAGATATTGACCTGAAATTTGATACTTAAGCTTTTTGTGCTCCTAGTTACTTTGTATCCAGAAACAAGGTGCCCCATTTTAAATAAACCCTAAAATACTTTTTTTTAATTTATTTTTAAAAAAAAAAATTTTTTATAAAAAATTATAAAAAAATATGTTAAGTCAATATCAAAAGCAAGGTGCCACGCTCATTTTAGGTATAGCCCCCATACAAACTTACCACTTTTTTCGACTTTTTGTATGAAAATACGTATTATTTATGAATATATTCAATCCAAATAGGGTAAGAACACTTCTTTGTCATCCAATGTCAAATCTAAGGCGCCACGCCCATTTTTATGTATAGCCTCCATACAAACTTACCGCCCATTTTCGAGTTTTTATATGAAAACATTTACTATTTCTGAGTGAATTCAATTAAATTTGTTAAAATCAATTCCAATGTCCACCTAATTGAACACTTTCGATATGGTAAGGATCGGGCAAATATAACATAAAGCCTCCATACAAGTTTGACCAAATTCATCGTGAAATTTAATCTAAGCACCTGGTGAACATATAAACTATTAAAAGTGTTGTGTAACGGGTATTTCAGCTTCGGTTCCACGGAAGTTAACGTTTTCCTTGTTCAATTTTAAGTCTTGTGTAGCGGACCTGAGTAGTCATTTTCTAATGTATTTTGGGCCGCCGAATTTAAAAGTTGGTTCGTGCTTTCATTATTTTGGGAAATATTACTCCAAAACGGAAAAATAAAATTTGACTCGTTTCGAATCTCTGGACATGGATTCAGACAAAATCATTTGGCTCTTCTTTTACATACTCCATATTAAATTTTTCCTTCTGATCGATCATAAGATACTACATGAAAAGTAAAAACCTTTACTAGAACCTTCTCAGTTGCCTGTCTTGTCAGCAAGTGTATTGTGCACATTTTTCTGACTATGCATTCTCTCCACATTTTTGTGTAAATAAATAGTACTCTTGTGTTGTGAGTTGCTATCACTTACCTTTTAAAGCGGGCTTTAATACCCATACCTTTTAAATGTTTCACTACATCTCGAAAACCACGATCAAGTACGATACTGTTACCTTCTTCCAAAATTGAACGCAGATCATTCTTATCATTCGCAATGCTTTTATATCTCTGCATCTTTTTGACTACTAAGATAAGGTCCAAACCATATCTACAATATAGCCGTCCGTCGTACAGATGGTAAATGAACATCGAAGAGGAACTTTCTTCTGTCCAGAGATTTCCTTGATTATTCGTTCTTTTAACTCTTTTGATGTCGACAATATGTACAATCATGAATTAAAAATAGCTGACCATCACAATTACGGACCTGGAAAACCAATCAAATAAAATGTGTTTATTATTAGGGATTCTTGACAAAAATTTAACAAAAAATGGTCAGAGTTGTTCTTAAACTTTTGCTTTTTTATTTCTTTTATTAATTTTTGTACTTTTTTTTATAGAAATTGTGGTCAAAAATTAAAATTTTTTTATTTCTAAATAAGTCTGATTAAATTTAATAGCATATTTTTTTCAATAAAAATCGGCTAAGCCGATCTCAAGAAAACCGGATATTTTGATTGTACTTTTTTCCTCCATAACTCCATCATAAACTGAATTTTAGGGTTATATTTGGTACAACAAGATTGGATCTCATCAAGTGCGGTAATGTTAAGTTTTTTTTTTTTTTTGATTTATCAAAAGATAATCTTTCGAACGCCTTTAGTTGGATTTTATTTCAGTGATATATTAAGCACTTTGATTTTAAAACAATCAAAATTGGATTCATTTCTAAAATAATCTTTTAACGCAATAATAAATAAAGTATTTTATTGTATAAAAACAAAGTTTATAATATGCAAATCTCCACTGTTTTCATTTTCAATCAAAACTAAATCAAAATTCATTAAAAAATGCCAAACACGTACGCGACTTTTTTTCATTTTTATTTTATTTTATTTTGTACAAAATCTGCAAGTAAATATTTTCAATTTTAAGTTTCAAATCCCTGACCAAATATATATTGAAAATTTATTTATTTATTATTTTTTTTTCACTTTTAATATTGAAGCTTAAAATATTTGCTTTGTTTTTGGCAAAGAAAAATTGAAAAAATATTTTATGCATTGAAATTTGTTTATGCTTTTTTCTTTCTTTTTTTTTTTTTTTTTGTACCTGAAAATATGTTGAAAAAGTTTTGTCAACATTTTGTGCCCATGGACAGTTGAGTGTATTACAAAATTTATTTTTACGCATTTTGAAGTGAAAAACTTTGCTTTAAACATAAAAAAGCTAAATAAGAATTAATTTGAATTGTTGTCTTTTATTACTTATCTAGCAGGTACCCGCGGATTTGCTCGAGTTTTTTTTTGCTTCTATTTGGTGGCTAAATATAAATTGTTCAAAAAATATCGGTTAAAATTTTGGAAATCCCCTAATCCAAACGTATGACTTTTTTTAAAAGGCTCCCATAAAGCCCCGGGTCAAAATTTTCTAAAATACCGTCTAAGTGCTCACCTGTAATAAATATAAAAAAAAAAAAATTTGGTCAAAAAAATCCATATTTTTGTCCACATTTGGATCCCAGGTCCAAATTCCGGAAATCCTTTGAACACCTTGAACGCCAAAAATGTTTTTTAACCATCTTTCAAATGAGCCCTGTTTCAAATCTCTACGTCTTTTCACTCCAAAGATATGGCTTTTCCGGTTTCAAGGCCCCACTAGCCCCCTGCTCTGCTGCAAGATATCCTTTCACCCAATCTTTCTGCATCTTAAGTAAAGTCTTATCGGTATTCCATACTTTTTATACTTTTATATAAACGGTATATTCAGTTTGTCCTTAAGTTTGTTACGCATTAAAGGAGGCATCGGAGACCCCATAAAGTATATATAATTGATCAGCTCGATGAGACGAATCGGTTTAGCCATGTCCGTCTGTCTGTCTGTTTGTCCGTCTGTCTGTCTTTGTCCGTCTGTCTGTCTGTTGTGTATGAATATATTCACTTCAATTTGGATAAAAACATTTCTTATGTCATCGAATGTCGAAAACATTTTTTGCTTTAGTGGGGTTCTTATCATTGGGCACAGATTTCTTACCGCAGAATTAGTATATTAGGTATATTAGGTTTGTGAAATGTATTAAATAGGCAGAAGGAGACACTATACACCCTATCTATATATATACAAATCTCTTTCACCTGACTGTATTATTGACTGGCTGACTGATTTCAGGCGATCGGCCTTTAGGCCAAATGGTTAAAGATATAAAGCTGAAAATTTTACTGTTAAAATATATCAATGAGTATAGAAGCACTAAGGCGGGAATTTGGAATTTTTTTTGGGTTAAATAAGTAGAGACTTGAAAGGGCGCATTTGAAAGATGGTTAAAAACTATTTATGGCGTGTTCAAGTGATTTCCAAAATTTGGACATGGGACCCATTGGTTTACCCAAAATAGATTGATTAACCAATTTTTTTTTTTAGATTTTAGGTGAGCACTAATAGGTGATTTAGTAAAATTTATACTGGGGGCCTAATAGGAGCCTAGAAAGAAAAAAAGTCATTTCCTTGGAATAAATAATTGACTGGACCCGAAATATATTTTTTTGACCAATTTATATATAGTATTGTATATATATTCTTGATCTGCATTGAAAGGTGAGTCGATGTAGCTATGTCTGTCCGTCCGTCCCTCTACCGTCCTGCATTATTTCGTTATGAAAAGATTATCTCGGAGACTATAGGAGAAAGAAAGACCATTTTCGAAACTTAGACTTTCCGGAGCCATCAAAGGGTCACTTAAAAACGATTTATTTCTAAGCTCATTTTGAGGAATACCCCCAATACAAACTTTTGTCTTATGTGTTCTAGGATCTTTAAATTTAATTTTGTAGCATGCATATTGCTCAACACTTTAACAGTAGTTTATTACAATAAAATATTAAAAATTCCACAAGTCACTGACTTTTGTATAGGCCTCGTATTTTGTAATGCAATCAAGATTGAAAAAAAATTGATTATTGTCAACTGCATATATAAACGATAAAAGCTTAAGGCTATTATTTTTAAAATATACATAAAGCTGAACAACAAAAGAATTTTAAATTATTTATGCAAACAGTTCGAAGTTCTTAACCAGAAAAATAAATAAGGCAAGATATTTTTTTATAAATAGTGAACAGTTTTTTTTTTCTGCTTTTTGTTATTTGACCATCAAAGACAAAAAGGAAATAACGAGGGACGAGAAACGTGCCAAACTGCCTCTGGCTTAAGTCAAAGGATTGCTAAGGAATGTCCAAATTCAAAGAAAACCAGAAATGAGCACATTAGTATGCATGATGAGGTAGTGTGTGCGTGTCTGGCACCTGCAGGATAAAATGACACGCTCGCACGCACACAAATAAGTCAGCTAAAATACACATACACACACACACATGTATATGAAAAACGAGGGACGAAGAAAATCAATCAGCATTTTTATTTAGGGATTTTTTTTGACAGAAAGTCTTTAAATTTTATTAACTTATCTCACTCATCTTGGATCGATTAACTACAAATTTGTCAAGGAACTCTCTAATGTCTATAAAATTTGAGATACTTTGCCAAATAAAAGTTTCTAAATTAAAAGTATCTTTAAGATACAAATTTGTATGTCATTCATTTGATTTCAGCCCTGCTATGCATATAATTTACTACATGAAAGCGAAAGACTACATCAACAAACGAAAGCAGTTGGTAAGGTTGAGCATATTTGTAAAAGAAACGGAAATTTACGCTGACATGAAATCTAGCCGGCGGCAGTTTAACAACAGCATCAGACACAACGTCCGTACAAAAACGTACATCCGGGCAAGTGTGTTTCTCTGTTTGTTTCTGTGTTTGTCTGTGTTTGTCTGTGTGTGTGTGTGTGTGAGTGTTTTGACCTTAAGCTAAAACTACTTTTACGCTTAACAACAACAACAACAACAGCAAAAGTAGCAGTGACGGCAGCTGCCCAATTACCCTCTAACCCAAACCCAAACAGCTGCTATGCCCTGCCATGCTATGCTATGCTACGCAACTAACTTATTTGTTATTCAACGCAGCAACGCATCCGGCATCAGATCAGTTTGACGTCTATGTACGACTTCAACACAAACATTTTACGCCAGCACAAAAATAGAAAACTTAAACTGAAATTTGTCCTTGGTTCGGCATCATTAAATCAAATTTGAATCGAATTCTAAAACTGAAACTCAAAGTACAAAGAGCACTTAAGACTTTTGATTGCAAAGGCTTCCGTTGTGGCATGGCAGTTGGGTATTAAATCAAAAACATACAAAGTCAGAAGAATTGGGAAAAAAAAAGGATACGGGCAAGCATTTGATGTATGCTGAACATTAATACAAGTGACTAGCAATCTCAGATACAAACATTTTAATACGAGATTAGGCCATTCATTTGGCAAGATTAGATTGAATGCAAGAAATTTATCTTGATACGAGGGTGCTAATGATAATTCTTAAGATTTTAACTTCTTTTTGTTCAACGCTAAACCAGCTGCCAGTAATGCAGTCTAATACTTCTACTCACACTGAGCTTCAAGCAGTGAAAGTGTTGATGAAAATGCGTTTAAAAAATCAAGGTATTTTCTTGATTCGTATAAAATTAAGCTTCCAAAAATTCCTAAATTGAAACCTGATTTTTTTTTTTAAGATATATTTATATATATATATATATATATATATATATATATTGCCGGCCTTAGCAGCACCTAAGGTTTGGACCCAGCGGTTGTAGTCCAGTGCCAGACGATACCAGTTCGAGATACCGATCCTGCGATTGTCCTCTAGGACCTGGTCCTCCCAACGCAGCGGCGAGCGTCCTCTCTGCCGCGCCCCTCCGATTTGATTTACGTGTTGATTGAAAACTTCTCTTGCCGAATCTTCTGTGTCCATCCGACACAGGTGACCAGCCCAGGACAGCCTTTTGTATTGTATGTTCCTGAATATGTCGATGTCGGTATAAAGCTCGTTCAGCGCATTGTTCGTGTGCATATGGATGTCATTTTCCACTCTAACTGGACCATAGATTCTTCGAAGTATCTTCCTCTCAAATACGCCCAACGCCGACTTATCTGATTCTGTCATGACCCATGCTTCTGAGCCATACATCAGGACAGGCATTATCAGCGTCTTGTAGAATTTAATTTTTTGAATTTCTGGACAGAACTCTACTTCGCATTTGCTTACCGAACCTTGTTGAGAAGGCAGCGGCAGTCTTCTGTGACTTTAACCTATTTATATTTATGCGATTCATTCGCTTAGTTTTAAAGGTATTGACCTGAATCTCGAAACTTTTCTCAGTCCAAAGCAGTTCAAATTTTAAAATCAAAGTGACACGCCCAATTTAAGGTATAGCCCCCATGCAAACTTACCTTTTTTTCGATTTTTTGTATTTAAATTGATATTATTTATGAATGTATTTACTACAAATTGGATAAAAACACTTCTAGCAGCATCCAATATCAAAAGAAGGATACCACGCCCATTTTTTTATGCGGCCCCCATGCAAACCTTCCGCCCATTTTTCAGTTTTTGCATGAAAATAGTTCTTATTTATGGATATATTCACTCCAATCTGGGTAAAATCTCTTCTACTGTTATCCTATGAATATGCTACCTAAATGACAATAATCGGGCCACTATAACATATAGACCCCATTCAAACTTACCTTCCATTTTTTTATTTTTTCAAGAAAAGTATTAAAGTTTCGTGTGGCGGGTACTTGAACTTCGGTGCTACCGAATTTAAGATTTTTGCTTGTTTTTTTTTGTAGTTTGAATTTCAATAAAAAGCGAAAAAAGAAATTCGTTACATTTTTTGATATATTTTTATTTCAGTTTAAAAGAAACTGAATAATTCTTAAAACTGATTGTGCAAATTGTATGATTTATTAAATTAAAAATAAACTTAACCAATTCAGAATGTATGTATGGCCTGTACAGCTCTTTATGATACTGATTATCACTTTAAGCTTTGACACTGCTCGAATGATCTTTGATTGGATTAGAGATTCCAATCTAGCGGATGTCTTTCAAGATCTGATCGTCCATGTTTATGTACCTTTCTGATTTGATCCTCATTTCATGTCCTCGTAAACGATTTTTCAAAGAATTTTTCCTCTCGAACGTACCTAATGGCGATTTTTTCGTTTCTGACATGGCCAATACTTCAGCGACAGATAGCAGAGCCAGGATTATAAGTGTCTTGTAAAGTGTAATTTTTTTTGTCTATGGAAAGAATAGTCGCTATGTTATCTCAGTGTCTAAGTAGACGAAGTTTTTTACAACATCTAAGTTCAAATTCTTCATTCTCACAGATTGTCCATGAAGTGACGATGGTCTGCGAGTTTATTCCAAATACTACTTGAACGGGATTCTATCTCAAACACGCTAATCTTTGGCAATTCAGCGGAAAACTAATTAATTTTGTATACCCGCCACACATAGTGTGAAGGGTATATTCAGTTTGTCTGAAAGTTTGTAACTCATTGAAGGAGCCCTCGTAGACCCTATATATATTCTTGATCAGCTCACGAGACGAATCGATCTAGCCATGACCGTCTGTCCGTCCGTCTGTTTGTTTCTTCGCAGTTTATTCGGTCAGTTTAAAAGATATTAAGCTGAAATTTAGAACTCAAGCTTTTCTCTCTAACGACTAAGTCAAGCATGAAATGAAAAAGTGCCACGCCTATTTTTAGGTGTAGCCCCCATACAAACTTACCATTTTTTTTCGATGTTTTGTATGAAAATAGCTATTATTTGTGAATGTATTCACTCCAAATTGGGAAAAATATTAACGTCTTCCAATGTCAAAATAAGTGCCGCCCATTTTAAGATATGGGCCCCATACGAACTTTTCGCGATTTTCATAATTAATGTATGAAAATAGTTAGAGTTTTTAAATAATTGGGTAAAAACTGTTCTTATGTCATTCAAAGTTGAAACCAAGTTGCCACGCCCATTTTTAGGTATAGGACCCATATGAACATTCTTGCCATTTTTTAATTTTTGTGTGGAAATATGAATGTATTCATTTCTAACTGGGTAAAAATTTTACATCTTATATTGTATCATCCTATCTTTACTCTACTGATACCAAAATTTTTTAAAAATAAGTTTTAATAAGTTATTTAAGTAAAAAAAGTGGGAAAATCATTTTTTAACCATAAGTTCTCAACCAGATCTACAACCCTACTTTAAGACTTCCCAACTATTTGATATTTCGTTTTTTTAGCAATAAAATTGAAATTCGAAATCTTTGACTCTACATTATCTCGGGAAAAGAATCAGGTAGGATTTCGCTTTTCAGTTTCAGTAGGCTTGCTTTTTGTCGACATATTCTTCAAACCTGTGACCGCTCGAAGCTCAAAATCAGTGTGTACCATATCTTTAACGATTTATTTATTTATCTTCTTTGCTTTTTATATACCAGTGGTGTACGTAATGTCATGTAACTTTATTACACATCTGTACTGCTTAATTTGTTTAACCTTTAAATTGAATTTAACTGCAGCGCAACTGCACAAATTCAATGCCAGTCAGTCACTCAGTCAGTCAAATTTTATTATTCGCTAAGATTATAATTATTTTTGTGCCTGTTGCCAAGGTTGATTTTTGTTAGTTTTGATGCCAATGCCGCATAGTGTAACCTTGGCTGTTAAAAAAAAAACTTTATTTTTTTTTATTTTTATTTATTTTAATTGAATAGGAATGCAAACTGAACTTTTTTTTTTCTTTACATGTAACTTTTTTTTTCTCTGCTATAAATTACAATTTACATACACATGCTCCCTGTTTGTAAATTCACGTTAACATCTTTCGTGCTCTATGAAAGCGCAACAAGCCAAGGTTGACTTTTCCCGCCTCATACTGCCTCGTCCAAAACTAAGGACCACTTCATGAGGCGCTCAACTTTTTGTAACTATTTAATTTACTCAACTTGTAAGAGTAACCAAAGACTATGCAATGCAGACAAAGTGAATTTTTAACACATAAAATATTTTACGACATATTTTTTTTTTTTTTTTTTTTTATAGTAAATTTGTTTGAAATATTATGCAAACATTTTGTAAACCACGACAATCAGCCAAGTTATTTAAGGACAGCTGGAAAATATTTTGATAATCTGTTTTGCCATATTTTGTAGCTATTTTAGGGTCTTTGAAATATTTTATAAAATTGTATTAAATATTTTTGAAATACACATTATGACATTAAATAATCTAAATTTTGCACATAGTAAAAACCACGAAAATCTGATATATAAAGTAAAAATGTTTTTGAGAATTTCAGCAGAAAAGTTGAAAATAAATGAAGCAAAGCAAATGTGTAGAAGCAATTATAGGGATAACGGAGAGAACAAGCAACTTTGATATTTAATACTTTTTACATTTCTATTGAAACAAAAAAAAAAAAATTAAAGAATTTTGATTGCAGAACCGAAGCTTAAATACCTGCCACACGAAACTTTGAATAGTTTGCGTATGAACATTACTGGTTTTGACAATATTTTATCAAAGGCAAAATAACTCGATATAGCACAGGTTTAGATACAATAATATTTTAGTGCATGTACTAAAAGCGTTTGTTTTAACCAGAGCGCTCGAAAGTTCCTCTTCCTTTTTACAATTAATAATTGATTAAAGAAAAAAAAAAAAAGTCTCTACTAACTGCGGTGCGAAATAATCAACTTGGGTGAAAAAATTTATTTCGTATACTGTTTTCTCAGTAGCGGCGACATCCGTTGAATTGTAATCTTTTTGTTGTTATAATCGTTTGTATGTATGCATTTATCCATGAGCGTATGTGTATACATATAAGTGTGTTTAAATAAATATGTATAAGTAAGTGCATCATAAAACAGAAAAAGTTATTTAGCTATATCTTCCTTTCGCACTCACGCATTTTGCGCATACAATATAGAGTTAAGCGCGAGAACGAAATGGCTGACTTTATATAAAAGTATAAATTTTCCTCTCCTGGCTTAGCACTCTCTCTCTCTCTCTCTCAACTTTGATCATCAAGCAAAAAATCATATAGCTTTAAGGCTGCTAACACAGTGCGCGCTGAGACGAAGATGAAGACGAAGATGAAGACGAAGATGATAGCACAGGGTTGTATCTTTAGAGCATTCACACAGAAAATTTTAAGCAGTGTTATGTGACGAAATAGAACCCTGTGCTATCATCTTCGTCTCAGCGCGCACTACGAGATTTTTTTCCTCGTGTAAGTAATAAGAATAACGGTGTTTGAGTTTGATCAATACTAATTTACCGTTTAAATTAAAAAAAGAAATCCAAATGGCTGGTCCATAATTTCGAAAAAATTTTCAAAAAATGAAAATTTATATGAAAGTTTAGTACCGCAAATATAGGAAACATCACCATAATAGAATAAATTGGGACTAGCGGTGATTGAGCGTAAAACGTAGTACTTCGTATCTGCTCGCAGACCAACAACACGCCTTAGGGAATCTGTGAGTATGGAGAATTTCAACTTCGAGGTTGTAAAAAACCTCGTATAGTTAGGAACAGAGGCAACCAAGAACAATGACATCAGCTTAGAAATCAGACGAAGAATTACTCTGGATAACCGATGCAACTTAGATCGAAGCATAAGTGTATCCAGAGAAACAGAAATCAAACTCTACAAGACATTGATGATCCAGGTCATGTATGGCTCAGAATCATGGGACAAATCAGCGTTGGGAACATTTAGAGAAAAAAATTCCTTATAAAAACTATGGACCTGTCAGAGTGTCAGACAACGAGTACCGTATTCGCATGAATGACAAGCTAGTCACGTGCTTCGAATGGATGCGCTCGCTCCGGCGAGAGAAGTGTACGTAAGCGAGGATGACCGCCTCTGTGTTGGATGGACAATACCTTGAAAGACATTTGAAAGATTGGAGTCCAAGACTGGCTGGAAAAATCGTAAAAAAGCTTTGCTACGGGGCATCATCTTAATTGATTCTTCACTCCAAGAAACGAATTCAATATTTTAGGGGTTGCTACCAACAGTAAAACTCTAATTTTTTGATATAAAACTTTTTTAGATTAATAATAGGTACCTTATAATATTCAAATCTTTTATAATTAGGATACAAATTTTTGATTCTTTTCTAAAAGGATATTTCTTTCAAGGCTAAAAAGCGCTCAGAATTAGTTTCGGGGGTGTCAGGGAATTCTCTAGTAAATCTGCCTTCAGTTGGTTTGTAAATCTCTAAAATAAAATCTCGGTGAACTTCGAAAGATTTCATTGTTCGAAGACAGTTTTACCAATATCTGTTAGGGGTTGTCATCACAGCTCAACATTTTTGTAGACGTTTGTAGACCTCTCAACAGTGCTGCCGACTTAGCTTTTTTTTTCATTCGTACATATGCAGTGTATACTGTTTTAAATTTCTATACAGTTCAAAATGCATGAGTGCGAAAGAGAAAAAATATAACCAACCCAAAGAGATTTGTGTGATACCTTAAAATCCCTTGGGTTAATAGAGATTTCCCTGACGCCCCTGATAATGTTTCTTCGAAAAGTTTGACTTGCGGTAGAGATCTCTAGGTGAGGTTACCTTGGCCAAAAAGGCTCATTGTGATACCATATGATTCCTTTTTATTTTTATCCTCCTATTGCACTAATCTTGACTGATGCAATCTCCACCAGACTATCAAGAAACTGCCTACCAAGTATGGTAAGCCTTATTGTCCCAAGGGCTAGGCAGTGGCAGAGAAAATGTTCTACTGTCTCCTCCTCTTCCTTGTTTCTACAGCTCCTTCAGAAATCATTTGATGCTACCCCTAGTCGTCTAGACATCTAAAACCTTTCAAAAAATTAAATAAACGAGTTAGAACGCCAAAGTCAGATACTATCTTAATACCATTGTATTGGATTTTCATACTCCACAGAATGAGATAAATTTTGTTTGGGGCTATAGCTACTTTTCTTAGTCCTACCCATAATTGGATATTTTTTGGGACTATCACGTTACAAACGTTGCGACAAAATGAAAATACCCATTCGCACTATGTGTGAAATCTTTGTGGTAAAATATTGTAAAATGACAGCAAATAATTTCAAATCATTTAAATAACGTTTGACCAGCAATTTAATTTGAAATAACATAAATTCAATTATGTACATTTTTTTGTTTACAGCAATTCTAAAGTTTTCAATAAATATTTTTTTTTTTTTTTTTTGGTTAGTTTTCTATTTTAATTGTTTTACATGTCGCTTTACATGCAATTGAACAAATTTAGTTTCTTTGTAAACGATTATTTATGAAATCGATTTTATAATAAAAATTATTATTTTTGATAGAATAAAACAAAAATAAATAAATATACACAAACAGATGTCCACATTTAATGGAAAATATTTCAAAATTAGTTTAATTTGCTGCAAACGAAATCTAAATGGAATTTAAATTTGAATAAAAAAAATATAAATAAAAATATTTTTTCGAAATATTTCATGAAATTTTATTCATTCGCATTGCAGCATTAAAAGCATTTACAGAGGATTGCGCTTTTTAATATGAATTTAAATATTTTATTTTAACAATTACAATTCTAAACTTAATTAAATAAATTTGAATTGAAATTAGTTACAAGTTGATCAATAAAGCAAATAAATGATTTGCTATAAAATATAATTGCTTTGCTTTGATATTTGACTTGAACTGAACTCATTGATTGAATTTATTAATTTCTGTTAATTACAATTCATAAAGTTTTGTGCACGCGCAATTAAAATTCAAAAGGCAAATGGCAAATGGCAAAAGCTAACTAAAAGCTAACTTTGTTGATTTTGTCCTATCCGGTCCGATCCGGTCCGATGTCTATCCTAAAGATTTATTGTATGCCCAACTTGGTTGAACGCATTTGCCGCAAATTGTCTTACAATAGAAATTAATGAGCGTTTTAATCAAATTTGTGTGCGAACCGAAAGCGTATTCATTAACTTGCAACGCAATTATTACGATATACAAAAGTAGTATCTACACGCCCATTTCGCCCATTTTGTACGCCCCGTATTCATATTTATATCCAATTGAGTCGTCGTCAGCGCAGTAAAATATTTTGGTTATGCTAAATGAAGTCCAAACAAAATACGCACAATCAAGCAAGAATAAAAAGAAAATTACTTTTTTATTATGGTCAAAAGGATACGCTAAGCACACAGGACAAAAAGTAGAACAATCCGAATGTAGTGCTTGTAAAAATATAGAGTGTGCGAGTTGGCAGAAGTCATTGAATTGTGGGTGGGTCACTTTATGCTGCTCATACTCAATGAACATTGTTTAAGAACAACTTCATCATCATTAGCAATAGGCAAAAGCACTGGCATAATGCTGATTATGGCGCATAAATACACAACTCATATACTTTAAATACACTTAGAGAAAAAAATTACATATTTCAAAATAATACTGCACAGCTACAAAGATTTAAAAACGCTATTGGGGAAATATTTCTTTGTAAACTTGGTCACTAATGACTGATTGCTGACATGTCGACGGTTGTGTGACCAGTGGCGGGTTTATAACACACAAGAAGTGTTTCAAAACACGTCATGCATGAAGTCTAGCAAGACATGTCATCCAAGACAACTGCGACATTGGTGCTGTATGGCGCTTTCGTCGGTGTGTCATCGGGGAAAGCGACTAGTCAACAATGCAGCATTGATGCCGCTGGGTATTGAAATCAAGCATGAATGTTCTCTTTGGTGCACAATGTGCTTGTATTGAGAACAGTTGTGCTTAATTTAAGTATCAATAGCTAAAATTGCAAAATTAAAGAGAGCAAAGTAGCGCAAAATGTGATGTACTTACGCTCTTGAAAAATCTATTCTCGTCGCTTTATTTATTTTATTGATCTACAAAGTTTTGCTTGATTTTGTCTACTCTTGCATACTATATAGTTGCCATATAACCGATCTAATCGATTAGTATCAACTATTTTGTTCGTCTTTCGGGTTTGACGGTACCAAGCCAAAAATTTCTTATACATTTTTTCTATTAAATTTTAAAGGAGTTGGCAAATTGGTTTTTTGTTTAGGTTGGACTGATTGAATTTTGCGATGTCGAAACAGGTTCAGCCAAGAATTTTCATCAAATTTGAATCAATTTTCTGCTGCGAATTCGTTGAGGATGGTCCAGGATGCTTTTGGTGTTGAGACTTTGTAAAAAAGTGTTTACAAGTGGTACAGTGAGTACCAAGCAAGTCGTGAACGTGTCGATTATGAATACCGTCCTGGAAAACCATCAATTTCCACCGTTGATGCTCACGTCTAAAAAATTAAAGATTTGGTATTCGAAAACTGTCGATTAACGATTTGACTGACCCTTTCTGATCATTTTGGCTATCGAAAGGCCCTGTCAATAGAATCTTGAGGAATATTTTGGGCCTCAAACGCGTCAAATCTCGACTGGTATCAAAATAATTGAATTTTTTTTTTCATAATGTTTCGCCAAAACTCGATTTATATCATTTCAGAGCAATCGTATTCACCTGATTTAGAGCTGTGCGATTTTCGATTGTGCAACAAGCTCAATAGACCGCTCCGGGGTCACCGTTTTGAGAGGGGGCGTATTGCAGTGGCGTATATATGGTGATGAAATTACTCATAATTTTTTTTTTTTATATACGCGAATAGTATACCGTCGCACACGGCAAGTAAATACCTTTCAAACAAAGTACTGCCTCAAGTTAATACAGTCAATAGTTCTCCAGATTTTTGGTAGAATCTGAAGTCATCCGCTTAGATACGTTTTGACTGTATTAATTTGAGCAGTATTTTGTATTACTCAAGGTAGTAATCTGGTTACCGAAATTTATTCCTCTGTTTAAATGTGGACCAAAATTCAGATATTTCCTTTACCAGATTCATATTTTTATTTATATACCTTTGACTTTTTTTACCTTATTTGGAGTGAAAACATTCATAAATAAAATCGTTCTTAATAAAAGTACAATTCATTCTTGAAACAAGTTCTACACGTTTTCAAAACAAGCACAATTTGTTCTCTGAACACAGAAATGTGCTCAGATACAGTTTTTTTTCTGTGTAGTTAAATAAAATCGCTGGCTGCATATTGTGTCAAGATTAAATGGAGGCACGTCGCGTTGAAATCATGTCATAGTATAAAAATCCATTAGATTCGCAAGTGGACGGACGATATACATACTTATGGTCAAAAGGATGTTTTCTGTATGTGTTCTTGTATTAAGAATGCTTTTGTGTTTAGGTTTAAGTAATTATCACAGTTGCAAATGTACATTCACAGAAAAAATATGGCGCGTTATATGAAAGAAGCAAAATCATGTAAGGACGTGCATACATATGTAAGGATATATTGTATACGAGTATTTCTGTATTTGTGCAAATTTTGTTTGTTGTTGTTTTTTATTATAGCAATGAATGAAAGTCTACGTGCCACTTAAGAAACGTTTACGCGTGCTTTACCCTTGACTAACTGCAATAGACTTGCTACAAGCCAAGTTAACTGAAGGCAAGTCAACTTACATGTTTATATTTATTTTTTCATGAGTTTTACTGTTTTTTTTCTTCTGTTTATTAACAGCGAATTGTTTTGCATGCTAAAAGTAAGAAATCCTCACAAGTTATACTTTTCCATTGCAGCGGAGCGAAAGCTAATTCAAATCTATGAAGTGTAACTCAAACTTTGTACATTTTTCTTACTTTAATGTCTTTGTTACTTTCATTTTTCTAAATTCACTTCAATGACAAATCACACTTGTGCCTTTAGTCCTTATTTCAGTCCTTTGCACAGATTAAAACCGAACTTCCTTTCCAAAAAAAAAAAAGACCAAAAAACAGAAAGCAAGCCAAGAGCGTAGAAAATCCAAGTAAAAAATATAAATCTGAGTTGCCACTGACAAACGTAAAAAATATTTTTTTCTTTCATTTTGAACAGTTCACTTGGTCTACTTCGATGTGTACGAGTTATCGCATTCTTGTGCTTTCGGCAACATCTTGAATTATAACCAAAAAGCTCTATGCGAAATGCGAAATTTTCAAGTTTTGACTAAAGTAATAAGTTTTCTTTTTTAATGCTGCATTGCGTTTGGCTGAGAGTTGTACGTTTTGGGAAAAGTCAGACTTTGTAGCAGCTCATAAGTTAGTCGCAGGCGCAATGCATTGTTGTAGGTTGGAATTGGTTCATGCTTTAATTGGCGTATTTTGCTTTGAAGGTATATTTTTTTTAAGGAGTGGTTCCAAAAATTTCGAACAACAAGCTCTGCTAGGCTCTTATTATGTTTTCAAAGCTCGAAGCAAAGAGTAGGAGCATGAATAGTAATGCTATTCGTAGATATGTAATCGTAAATATGTAATTGTAGATATGTAATCGTAGATATGTAATCGTAGATATGTAATCGTAGATATGTAATCGTAGATATGTAATCGTAGATATGTAATCGTAGATATGTATAATCGTAGATATGTAATCGTAGATTTGTAATCGTAGATATGTAATCGTAGATATGTAATCGTAGTTATGTAATCGTAGATATGTAATCGTAGATATGTAATCGTAGATATGTAATCGTAGATATGTAGTCGTAGATATGTAATCGTAGATATGTAATCGTAGATATGTAATCGTAGAAATGTAATCGTAGATATGTAATCGTAGATATGTAATCGTAGATATGTAATCGTAGATATGTAATCGTAGATATGTAATCGTATAATATGTAATCGTAGATATGTAATCGTAGATATGTAATCGTAGATATGTAATCGTAGATATGTAATCGTAGATATGTAATCGTAGATATGTAATCGTAGATATGTAACCGTAGATATGTAATCGTAGATATATAATCGTAGATATGTAATCGTAGATATGTAATCGTAGATATGTAATCGTAGATATGTAATCGTAGATATGTAATCGTAGATATATAATCGTAGATATGTAATCGTAGATATGTAATCGTAGATATGTAATCGTAGATATATAATCGTAGATATGTAATCGTAGATATCTAACCGTAGATATGTAATCGTAGATATGTAATCGTAGATATGTAATCGTAGATATGAAATGAGTGAGTAAAGAAAGCAGCAAACATTAAGTTGTACTTACTGAGCACTTATTGTACTGATCTCTAATTATGTGTTATTCAAATTTAAAGAAGTTTTAAACAAGTATTGCCATTCAGTTATTCAAGTCTATTAGTTGCCAATAATTCTGTGACCTACATACTTTATAGCACCAAATATAAGTCAGACTGAAGAGCTTCATTTCATTAAATTTGCTGCACACTTTCCATTATTACCGAACATATCGATTAGACAGACGTTTTAGCAAATATTTAGCTTATTTTTTATTGTATATTAAGTTAGTATTTCTATTTTTTTTCTGTTAAGGTAGCTACTATGTCATCATATAAAATTAATTTCAATTGCGATCCATCAAAAATGTACAAATTTAATTAATTAATTAAGCAAAGCGACGACATCCTCTCACAAACAGATTCTGACTAAAATTACTTTAGCATAGAGAGAAAGGACACTGAACGTACTGAAAGACACATCAAGGACAAGTCGAGCATGCACATTAATGACGAAATCATTTACGTGCCTCATTATAAATGCTTCAAATATCGACTGAGTCGAGTGAGTGAGTAGGTAACTAGGGGAATTTAATATTCAAGTATGTACAAACAAATTAAGTAAATGCTGCTATACTATATAGTATAAGCTGGGGCATTGATGAGCATATGAAAATACATACAACTAACTCACTTAATGTCGTAGGTGTTATGTAGTACAGCATAGAATTGGGAATTGAATGTATTCGCTTTGTTTGATTGCATTGCAAACTATTTAATTAAAGTCAATTGCGGCTAATACACACAAAGAGCAACAGCAGCAGCAGTAGCAGCAGCAGCAGCAGCGTCATCATCACAGTTAAACCAATTTGAATTGTCTATTTGAATTGCTACAAAATGGCGAAATAGAAACTCATTGCTCCAATGGGGAATCAGAATATACACAAATCATCGAACGCATCATGTTGGCGACAATCGTGCAATGTGCGACAATATTTCATGAAATTCTAAGCCAATTTCGTTGATTTAGCTAAACATTATCACTGGCAATGGCACTGGCACTCATATAAGCAGTCATATAAGCCATCATATTGTGTCGTGTCGATGATGAGGATGAGGATGCTGATGACGATGATGATGATGATGACGGTAATAATGTTATTCCCAGTTGACTTTCATTTGAAAGCCTATTGCCAAAGTTTTTCTTTACACTTTTGTCTTTTTTTTTTTTTATTTTGTATTCTATTCTGGCTTATCTTAGCATGCCTGTATGTGTGTGGGTGTGTGGGTGTGTGTGTTTTAGTTTGCTGCCAACATCATTGCTGTTGGTTGTTGGCTGCCATTGAACGGTAGACAATTTGATTTATTGACACAAATTGCATTACATTTTGTATCGGTTTAAGTGCGTGCTTATGTGATTTCCAATACTAATAATACTAATAAAAATGAAAATTTCCTTACTTTCTTTCGTTCGTTCGTTCATTCTTTTCACCAAACGAATGTTATGTTTATTTTAAGTGAATTTTCAATTATTTTATTCAATTTAAAATAGCAATGGGATTTACTGAAAGTATTCAGACAATTTTGCTGTCGTCATACAGTGCGTATGCGTTATAACAAAAGCTTTATTATTTGGTTTTAGTAGCAAAAACATACGCTGACATTTTTGTAACACTTAAATATATTCTTCATTTTTATTTTATGCTGTAATTCTTAGCCGTGTAAAGCAAAAATCATTCGTTGTGATCGTTACAGTTTAGCTATGTTGTTGTTATGTTTGTCTGTCGAACAGTCTTGCTAAGTATCAGAGATAGAGCCACCATATTAAAAATTTTGACTCCAATAAGCCGCCAAGTGACTACTAATGCATTTTGAAGGGTATCCCAAACAAACCTAGCTACTTTGGGTTTTGCACTAAAACTTATTTGTTATTGTCTGCAAATAATATAATAATACTAATTTAGGTCTTAGAATCTATACTAAAGCCTCAAAATAATAAAGCGGCATTCGCAGTCGAACTACCCGCACAGGCGGCGAGAAATTGGTCACATGTATGCATCAACTCTTGTGCAAAATATGGACTGGTTCTAATGACTAGAACCCTAGTGTCCAGTGCCCAGTTTTTAAGTAAGGAGACCCTGCAGTCTGCAAAAATTATCACGGAATAAGTTTCGTTCCAATCGCTTATAAAATTCTATCTGGTGTATTGTTTAATAGACTAAAACCGTAAGTAGGAAGTATAGTTGGACAGTACCAGTGTGGTTTCAGGCAGATGAAGTTGACTATTAACCCGATATTCACACTACGCCAAAATCTATAGAAGACCAAAGAAAAACAAATCGACACACCACCTATTTGTAGATTTCAAAATCGCTTTCGAGACGCCAATATGATCAAAGTTCTACAATCCACTGACTGAATTTGGGATCCCTGCAAAGATTCACTTAAGTATGATGACGCTGGCAAACACCCGAAGCGTTGTCAGGGTCGGTAAAAATCTCTCCGATCCTTTGACACCTAGAGATGCTTCAGACAGGTTGACTTTTTCAATCTCCTGATTGAGTATATACTCCCCTCACGACATGGACATAATCGGAAAAGCTCCACGTACAGTCAGCAGAGGCTTTCAAAGAGATTAAAAGGAATTCCCGTTCAATAGGACTAGAGGGGAATGAGAGTAAGACGAAGGACTTGGTATTTACTCGTAGATTAACAACACGCCTTGTATATCTTCATCTACTTAGGATCAGAGGTAAACAAGAACAATAACACCAGTTTGGAGATCAGACGTGGAATTACTCTGGCTAACTGACGCTTCTTTAGTCTCGGTAAGCCAATACGAAGTACAGTTTTATCCAGAACGGACAAACAGCGTTTGGAACGTTTGAAAGAAAAAATCTTCGTAAAATCTTTGGACCTGTCAGAGTGGAAAACGAGTGCCGTATTCGCATTAGGAAGAGGAGCAGTACCAGCTACATATATTACGACATTGATATCGTCAGGTGCATTAAGTACAAACGATTGTACTGGGTTGATCACGTTCTTCGAATGGATGCAGTAGCTCCGGTGAGACAAGTGTACGAACGAAACATGAACGAAATCGGAGGGCCATGTTTTCACATCGAGATTTTTGAAGACATCCGCAAGCTTGGATCCGATATTGACATCAAGTAGCATTACACCAGACCAGCTCACAGTGGTTGCGCTTAAATGGAGTGAGCGGCCAAAAATACTTCTAGTAAAGATATCGAGCTAAAATTTTTACTGAAAGGTCTATAAAAGATTGTAACTGTAATATAAAAAAATTAATGGATTTGGACAATCGCACTCCCATCTGTTCGCCCACTTCCATCCAAAGAAAATATTTATTTTTTGTTTTTATTGTTAATTTTATTTTTAAACTGTGTCTGCTAATAAATCGATAGCAGACCTTAATAGCATGGACCTTTGATTACTAGATAGCTTTCTGATCCCTGAAATTAAAGGATCTGAGCTTAATAGTAATCTGTTCATTAAGTCTGTATTGGTTATTACTCTTGATAGTTTTCGGGTGTGCTGCAATCTGAATACTTTAATGTCTTTATTTCTCGCCTCTGCGGCTTCTTCAGAAAGCTCTCCGATTGGTATCAAGCAATGCTTTATTACTTCAGAGCCGTGAATTAAAACCTTATGGACAGTCGGAGGAAGATAGTACCAAGGATATTCATTGACAAGCAGCTTAGCGGTTTCAAAGGCATAGTCCCTGAACTTTTCTGCATTTATTTTGTGTCCTGAAGACATGGCCTGAAGAATTGTTGAGCATCTTATAATTAAAGTCTAATCGAGTCCTGTAATTTTGGCAGATTCATGTGGATTCTTGAAAAACTTTCTTGCTGTGTTGTTATCATTAGAAGTTCCACTTCCACCAGCTTTTGGCTTGTCGATTATTAATCCCATTAAATTTCGAAAGTCAGACTGAATTTGTTGTTTCCTTTCTAGTAGCATCTGCTTTCCCTCATGTGTGCGAATTTGCCAGGCTTTTTGGTCTAGCCGGTACGAAATATGAAGAAAATATTCGAAGAAACGCATATATGAATGTAATGGGGAGAGCCCAAATCTATAGCATTCATCCCGAACTGTTTTTTCGATGCATTTATCTAAGTCATTCATTTCCGTAGGCTTTGCCCCGCATATATAACATTTTGCTGAGGATGTTTGGTTTAAAGCATTACATATCTTTCCATCCACCATAGTGAGCTGTAGTGAGTGTTTTATTTTTATCTTTTTTATTTTCATTTTCCAATATTGTGGGTCGAAGCATGTCAATTTTTATCTTTAAAATATTTTTCCTCATCGATTGACAATTGCGTTGTTTCCTTTTTAAATTGAAATCGAATGGGCCTACAAAAACGAGTGGATGACGGTCGTGGATTCTTCCAAATAATTTTAGACTCATTCGATTCACTTATTAGTCTGAGAGGTACGTACGAGGTTACAAACAAACTGCTATCTGATAAATCAATATCTGTAACCTTTTGTTTGTACTCAGCTTGCCCAGTGCTTCCATCGAATCCCCACTTCCCAATCAGAATTAGGTTATTGGCCGAATCGTCCTTTATATTTTGAATAACTTCAGCCTGAAGTTGCATAATGCGGGAGGCAGTGTGATCCAGCAAGCTCTGAAGTTCAACTTCAGCATGGGATTCAGTCACCATAATATCTTTAGGATAGCCTTTGCTTTTGGCACTCAAAATTTTTTCATAACTGGGCAATAAATCGCTTGAAGTTTTCGAGTTTACAAATCCACGAATTAGCATGTATTGGTGTTTTGTTTAGTTTGCTTCCATGAAAAGCGATAAAACTTCATCGATATTTGCTTTCGAACATACTGCATTCGATGGAAAACTGGTACGCAAAAGTGAAGCAGCAGACTCATCATGTTTTACCAGCTCGGCTATTCTTCGTCGTTTTGTCCTTTGAGAAGACTCAATGAAATCTTTTTCGGCCTTCCACGCTCGGTTTCTTTTCTTTTGATTGAGATATTTTTTGGGCACAGCACAATGAAATACATTCCTTCTCATTCAGCCAATGACTTTGAAATTGGACCACTAAAGATTTCGTTCGATTGTACTTTTGCCAAAAAGTTACAATTCTTTGCATATATACGCAATTCGTTTTGATAAATCGTCCAGTTCGGTAAGGTAGCCGTTCTTTTCAATTTCTCCGTGTACAACATCATTTACTGCCTTCAATTTTTGTGCATAGGTACCTTTTTCTGTGCACCAAAGATCAAAAATGTATAGGCGTGGAAGAACACACTTATAAAAATTGTCTGCCAAAATTAAATTTAAATGAAAAACCAAATCAAATTAAAATAATTAATTAAAAAAGGAATGAATGATTTAACAAAGTCATGGACATCAACAATCGACGAAGACAAAACAAAAACAAAAGCACGATACGCAAAACAGATGTTTAGCACGGCCTACGTTTATAACACGTTGGCAGATTTTGGCATCTAAGCTTAACATATTTATTACCTTAAAACCCAGACAATTACAATGACATACAACTCAGTTGTAGAATTTTGTAGGATCACAACTAAAACTCCAACTAAACATGCAAAAGACGTTCACAAAACACATAAAAAAAATTGAATCAAATTAATTAATTTCACAAGAACAATTTAATAAGTTGGTTAATTATTTATATTAGAATTTAAAGTAAATACCTTGAACTTCAAAATTCATGCTAATGAATTAAATCTGGAACACTTAAGCTGACGTCTGACCACTTTGAATTGCAGCTTTGATTTGAAAAATGCTTACTCAATGCATCAGCTGTGCGAAAATGAACACGTGTTCTCGATTTCAATGGTATTTTTCGAAAATACAGTTACAAATCCAGAAAAATCCGGTTTGTCATCAAGAAGTTTGGACATTTACGAGACAATTTTGTGTACATTTTGTCCAAAAAGCTTGTGATGGATTTTTCGATTTTTGGCCTATGGGCGCAACCACAGTGCAGCTGGGTGAATACCCTAAGTTATGCCCAGCTTAATAACAAGCTTTTTGTTTAAAAATCTTATACAACAAAATAAGGTACATGAAAATTAGGTACAGAGTATCTTGCAATCGTCCATACTTGGCTTTAGCATTTTTTCATACTATACCCTCCACTTTAGACACTATAAAGTATATATATTCTTGATCAGACGAGATCACGACGAGACGAGTCGGCCTAGCCATGTCCGTCTGTCTGTCTCTCCGCCTGTTTGTCCTTCTGTCTGTCTGTATTTATGCTTTCGTTCGCTTTTGTTTTAAAGATATTGAATTGAAACTCGAAACTTAAGCTTCTCTCAGCAGTTGAAGTGTTAAAATCAAAGTGCTACGCCCATTTTAAGATGTAACCCCCATACAAACTTCCCGCTTTTTCCGATTTTTTTTATGAAAATAGCTATTATTTATGAATATATTCACTCCAAATGGGGTAAAAAGTTCTTATGTCATCCTTCAAACACTCTACAGATATTATAAGGATCCCAGGTCTTATAACATATAGCTCCCATACAAAAGTCACCTCCCATTTTATAATTTTTTTTTTTTATGAAAATGTTTATTACTCTATTAAATCTTGACACAATTACTGTGTCTAACCTTTGGTTGCGTCGGACTATACAAAATTCATACCATACCTGCGCGGGATAAATATGTTAAAATAGTGTTTTTTTTAGTTTTTAAACCGATTTTTCTCTAAATATCGACGTGATAGAAATGCCAGATTCGCTTGCAGGGATGGAAAATCTATGAAATCAGTTCGATTTTTAATGAAAAAAAGTAAATTTTTTGTCATCCTGTTTTATTTTAATTTTCACAAAATGGAATTTAAAATTTTGCTTTATTAATCAAAAAAAATAATATATTTTCTTTCCGATGAAAAGTATTGTTCGCATCTTAAGAAGAATATTCGCTGGCGCGAATCTTTTCATGGCTGTGAGTTTAATTTTTCAAAAAAAAAAAAACTATTAAAATTATTTGTTTTTTTTATTTTTACCCATCTCCAAATAGTTATTATGTTTTATCTCCATAATAGTCATTGCATTCAATCCATTGAAACATCGAAAAGAAGTTATGGAAATAGTTTATATTATTTTGGGTTCGGTATGTCTGTGTGGCATCTATGGATTGGCAGTTTCATTGCTTAATGTGTTGTCACATTATTATGCGGTTAGTATTTTTTTACTATAT
The DNA here is from genome assembly GCA_018903435.1 of Leucophenga varia. Lineage (NCBI taxonomy): Eukaryota > Metazoa > Arthropoda > Insecta > Diptera > Drosophilidae > Leucophenga > Leucophenga varia. The sequence goes on from JAEIFJ010000819.1 coordinate 69,619, forward strand.
CAAAATTAATTTCAATATTCGATAGTAGAATTTTTTTTTTTTTATTTTTATAGTATCTAACATTTATGTTTTTTATAATGATTACATTACTTTTGATGGTCTCATGGGGTATACCGGAGAGTACGCGACTTATTGTGACAAACGCTTGGCAAAATGGTAATATACGCGATAAAGAGCTTAAATATCACTGTTGTGGCATGCATGGTCCACATGATTATTCCGAAATGGGTGCTCCAATACCGCATAGCTGTTATAGAAAGAGTCAAGAATTGAAAGAACATTTTCTTAATCGTATTGGTTGCATTGCTGCAATTGAAAGGAAATTCAAATTCAACATAAACTTATTAAAAATTTTTTGTTCATGTTTTATCGCAATGGGCGTAAGTTTGTTATAAGTCATAATGGAAAACTTTGCAGTTTGATTTTAATCGCCATGCTCTCATGCAGAATTAGTAAATAAATTAACAAATAACGACATGTTTTAGAGCATGCTACCAGTGGGTCGCCTATGACAGGTCTTTGAGAGACTATCATTGATTGAACTAGTCATGGACGAACTCATATGATTCATGTTCCTTTTTAACATCTAATATTCCTTTTTATCTCAGCAACTTTCCCATCAAGCAGATATTCGTCCTGTTTGTACCAATAGAAAAATATAAAAGTTTAAGTTTGCGAATATCAGAACTTAAAAAAGTAAATTAAAATTTTTGGTAGTTCCGAAAATGGGAGCATGGCTGTAAATGTATATAGTCTCTAGTAATATTCGATATTATTATTTTTTTTACTTTTCAGGTTTTCACTCTTTGGCTTGTGTATTTATTTGATTCTCGTAGTATTCTGGAAGCGTTATCATGTTAATCATGAAGTCGCTGAAACAAGTGTTTAGACGAATAAAAAAAAAAATTATTAAAATTAAAAAAAAAATTTTTAATTCATAAATTTTTAGCAGATTGAAAAAATAAATCTAAAGAATGTGATCTTTTAAAAAAAAATGGTGCCTTTTATTCTCAGACCTCGCTCAAATCTTCGATCTATTCTCTTTTTTTTTACCCGTTACATTAGTGAGAACGGGTATTATCAGTTTATAGGAAAGTTTGAGCAATCGAAGACCCTGTGAAGTATATATTTTATAGATCAGCTTGATGGGACGAACCGTTCTAGTCCGTCTATCTCCTTCTCTCTGTCTGTCTGTTGCGATACGTTTTATTAGGTTAGTTATAAAGATAGGGACTTGACAAACTTATTCTTCTCTTGGCACTAGGTTGTATTTATATTAAAATCAAGTTTAAGGTACAGTCCCCAATTCAATTTGTCGAAAGTTTGCAACGCATTGAATTAGCCATGTCCGTCTCGTCTGTTTGTCTGTCTGTCTGTCTGTTGCGATGCTGTTACTCGAAAGTTTTAAAGATATTGACATGAAATTTGAAACTTACATTTTTTGTGCTTCTTATTTTTTTTATTTACCAGACCAAGATGCCACGCCCATTTTTAGATATAGCCCCCCATACAAACTTACCACTTTTTTTCGATTTTTTGTATGAAAATGACTTTAAATCTTATGCTTCTTAAATGGCCTCCATACAAACTTGCCGCCCATTTTCGAGTTTTTATATGAAAACATTTACTATTTCAAAATGAATTCAATTAAATTTGGTAAAATCAATTCCAATGTCCACCTAAGTGAACACTTTCGATATGGTAAGGATCGGGCAAATATAACATAAAGCCTCTAAACAAATTTGACCAAATTCATCGTGAAATTAAATCTAAGCACCTGTGAACATATAAACTATAAAAAGTGTTGTGTAACGGTATTTCAGCTTCGGTTCCACCGAAGTTAACTTTTTTCTTGTTTTTTAATTTTTTTGTGTTAATCTTACATGATGTGGGTAAAGAAATGGAATTGAGAGTTTAGAACTGCTGCTTTGGTCCAACTAATGTGTGAAAAAAAAGTGAAATTGCATTTATTTTGAAAATTTTTTTTTATTCTTCCATATCAATTTCATCGCCTTCAATACTCCTCTCCCCTTTGGAATACACCTATGCCAAAGGATTTTCAATTTTCTTTTTACAGTTACATAAGTAAATTTTAGGTATGGCCCCCAGCTCTTTTTTTTCGCAGTGGTTTGAATCTGCTCAATCGTTCCGGAGCTGTACATATATTGAATTTGTTGAACAGCCGAAAGCTGCACGGCTTCAGATCAGATGTATATCGATATGAGTCGAGTTTTGGAGAAAAAAATTATAAAAAAAAAAAAATTAATGATTTTTGGTCCAGTCGAGATTCGAAGCGTTTAAGGCCCAAAATATCCATTAAGATTGTATTGACAGAGCCTTTCGATATGTCAATTTCATCAGCAAGGGTCAGCCTTATCGTTAATTGACGCTTTTTTTTTAAGATGTGAGCATCAACGTTGAAGACGCCATCAGTCTTTGACACGTTCACGGTCTGCTTGGTTTTGCCCATACCACTAGTAAACACTACATTTGACATAGCTTCAAAGGCTCTCTGCACCATGCTAAACGAACTCGGTGCAGAAAAGTGATGAAAATTTAAAGCAAATTCTTGGCTCAATAAGTTTCGACATCGCAAAATACGAACAATTCAATTTAAGCGACTCACAAAATAAAGCAAGGAATATTAAGGACAATCCCACCAACCGATTTTGTTGTTCGGCGAACGATATTGACCGATGTTTTTTGCACTGCGACTGAAAGTAATTGCGATTTTCTTGTTCCTTAGTGTACATATACAGTTATCGGGGATTTTGTGTATAGTTCTTCGCGAAGAGAGAACCTGTTCAGTAATCGCTGATTGTTTTTCGCGAGCTGCGATTTTATCACTGTTTGCAATCATTGTCGCTAAAGACACTGCTACTCAAAAATCACTTTTTTTGCCAACACTAACTCAAATAACGATTTTTAGTCCCTTTTTCTTAATTTTATGGACGTCGATCGTAATGGTCGATGGTCCTCCAAAAAGGAGGCAATTCTTTCACCACTTCTCAACCCTCCTTGAACGTCTAGTACCACTATTTTGCTTGTGTTTTGCATACACATCGTTATAGCTTCTTGCAACATTTTCAATGTATTGGCTCACGTAATTTTGTTTGCAACAAAATATTTAATGCCAACTCTTTGCTTCATGTTACATATTCGAATTGATTTAATTTTTGTTTTGTTTTTGCAATTAAAAATTGTCACGTTTTGACCAAGAAATGAAAAAGTTTTCTTTAGAAATTTATACATTGATAGCCAATAGAAATATCAAAGGTGAGTTAAACTATTAAGGTGGCAAGAAATCAATTCTTGAGCAACAGCAACGTACGAAATTCATTAAGCTAAAGCAAAAAGTTTTATCAAACTTTTTCATTTCTTTGATAATTTTTTTTTTTTTCGGGGGTTTTTTCGAAGAAGTAGTGTAATACATTTGCAAAAATTTATACAATTTAACGAAAATTCGAATGTTCGACATATTTCCATCATTTTCTATTATTCGTTTTGTGGTTTAACAAATTGAAATTTCGTTGCAAATAAATCTCTAAAATTGTTTCGAATGTTTAATTTTATTTGACTTATCTCGAAATAAATTTATTTTGAAAATTTCCATTTGGATTTGCAATACGCGGCCATGTTTGTGCAGAATTATTTGCTTTTAGCGTCAAAACGAATTGAATTGTTTTAGAAAGTTAGCATGCAAATCATGTGCGGTATTTATTTAATCAATTTCATTGTTAAACCATGCTACAAACTAACGAAAAAACATTACAAATACCAGCCTAAGGGTGTATATATAACAATTTATAATATTGGAATTAATTTAGAACAACATATTGTATGATTAGTTTTGGTTGCGTTGCGATTTTACAAAATAAATACATAGTTCCTAGATATGCTATATGTAAGTTTATTATAGAGTTTATTATTTTTGTGTGAAATGTCAAATGTCGTTAGAGTCGCTGCAAGAGGTATGATAAGTTCGACAAACACCATTATTCAAAGTTTTTTTTCAAAAGTAATTTACAATGTACAAAAGTTAAGTTCGATGTAGTAAAGTTTCGTATACCAATTTATTAAGATAACTACATTATATGAAACCTTTCCAACGACACTATTTTCGTAAGGAATACGAAATTATTTCGTTAATGTACGAAACTCTCGTAACATTTAAACAAATAAGAAAAAAATAATAATTTAATCATTGAGCAATATCGCCAGTGAGGAAGATAATATTCCTCGCAAAGGGTTTGGATAGTGTTAACCCTCTTTAACAGGCAATACCGCCTTAAGACGGTCTTTGGTTCTTTGGCATTATATCTGTTATATTTAGTAAGATTCAACCTGAGAAAAATATTTCGTTACAGGATAAATCGCTTCGAAAGAGAAAGGTTTTGTTGTCCAACAAACAGAAGCATCGATTTGATTCCATTCCCAAATCATTTAAGATCAGCAGTACAAAGACAAAGAATAATCTCCGGTTATACCCGCCAAACAAGCCCCATAGGTGAGGAGTAAAAATGGTGCTAGCGATAATAATATTTTCCCGATGCACCGGATCTTGAAGCTACATGAAATATTGTTGTTCGCTTATCGCAATCAATTTCCGACTTTGCTTACCATAGGCTCCATTTTGAGTAATTCCAACAATGGCATTGTAAGCGTATTAACGAGCCAAGGAATTTATAGTCTAGTCTATTTTTTATGGTCAATCTTAAACCACTTTGTTATCTTTCGACCGACAAAGAAGTAAGCAAAGAAAGTAGAGGATAATCCATATAATTTATGACATCAATTCATGGAGTCGATGTCAACTGTGTGCCGTGGAAGGCTACGAAATGTGTTCGCCTGTCATCTATACATATTTGAATAAAAACATTCAAAAGAAGAAATACCAACGAACTGTTATCGGTGATTCCCCGGTATGTATGTATGTATGTATGTATGTATGTTTTGCCTTTACAGCTTATGGTTAGCCTTGGCACCACGAAGGGTATCAACCCAGATGTTATAGTCCTTTGCCACTCGATACCAATTCTGGATCCCGATCTTCCGGACGTCCTCCAGAACCTGATCCTTCCAACGCAGCGGTAAGACTTCCCCGCTGTCGTGCCCCCTGATTTCGTCCACGTTGACAGGAATAAAAAACAATATCTAGAAATAAATTGTCCGAAATTCATACGGAAGTAGAATCCTCACACGTCTGATGTCGATTTGATGTACCGGTTTCATTGGTCGATGTAATATTTATAAGCTACCACAATTCCATGAACAAATAGCTTCAGAGCTTGTTGCCTTGAACGATAAACGAAATGTTGGTCGCTAAGTATTGCTCACCTTATGTGGGAAAAAGAACTGGTTATTAAAAACAAGATAGAACGATGTATAAAGTGCAGTATGCTCGACTGCAAGATACCATGTACCCAATTTATATGTACCTTAAGTTATGTTCTATTTGACTACCATCGGGTATATCTTTTGAATGGGGTTATACCTAAAATTTTGTTGGTCCTATCCATATTTGGATATTTTATTGGGACTATCATAGACATAATTTATACTAAATTTGAACTTCCTAGAATAAAAAAAATGACGTTTTTACGCAAAAGACCCCAAAACTTTGGGGTAGATTTGTATGGGGGGTACTCCTTAAAATGGGTCTAGAGAAAATCCGTTTGTAAGAAACGTCTGTCGGCCTGGGAGAGTATAAGTTTCCATTTTGAAAGCTCTACCTTTTATAGTCTTGCCGAAATTTTAATCTTAAGCTTTTCATACGGCAGACAGCATGTACGGACGGACGGACGGACAGACGGACAGACGGACTTGGACGGACTTACGGACAGACAAACATAAGTACGACTCCGTTTGTCAATGTTCTGATCAAGAATATATATACTTTTTAAAAGTCTATCTTGCCTCCTTCATGTCTGGTTACATACATGTCTCTAATATACCTTGCCCTTTGGCTACAGGGTATAAAATAAATTTAACCATGTATAAAATGTATATGTACTCCTAAAAAAATGTTATTTAATTTTTTAGTATTGATTTGAATTAAAATTTATATATCAAACTGTTTTTTACGAAGGTCAATCACCGGCAAATGATTGTGTAAGACGGTCATCAGTATAATTGTTTCGCAGTCAACTTTTTTATTTTTTTTTTAAAAATTTAAAATTAAGCTTTTTTTCTCAATATTTACTTAGAAAAAACTTTCAACTTGATCGGATCAACATTTCGGTCTTGCTTGTTAGAAGGTTAATATTGTGATACAATCCAAGCTTAGACGCAATATACGGGTTCATATAAGAACCATTTACTTATGAGCGTCAAATTCGAAGTGAAAATTTGATATAACCATAATTTTCTTGAAATTTTCTAAAAATGGGAGATGAGGGACTGTATGTAACGTTTGTGTCATATTAGTAGTGTATAAATGGGTGGTTCAACCCAATATCGGCACAATTTATTATAACTATTTTCATATAAAAAACTCAAGAATGGTGGTAGCTTTGTATAGCGGTTATATCTTAAAGAAGAGCTGAGAAAAGCTGAGAAAGTTAATAACATTCCTGATGACAGACAGACAGATATACAGATGGACGGACATGGCTAAATCGATTCGCCTCGTTGAGCTGATCAATCTTAAAATATTTAAGATTCTTGTCTCAAAAAACCTTGACCGACTCCTTTGAAATTTTGTATGTATATTTAGTAGATTTGAGGACCTTAATTGGGGTAGGTAGGCGTGGCACTGTTAATGCGATTCAAAAAAAAAAAAAATAATCCTATTTTTGCAAATAATTTAACAGGATAAATTAAATTCGGTGTACATGTTACTACAAAGAGAAAAGTTATAATCTATTGAAAAAATGATGCGATGGGTGTGAATCCATATAAACGAATCAAAAAATAAACTCGACATATCTTTGCAAATTATTGAAAAAGACAAGTGAAATGTGGCATTACTCAAGCATGGCCGAGTAGTTCAGCTAGTATTACGTATACTTTTGAGTTCTATTAGCGTCCCAAATTCGAAAAAATTTTAACAACCCGCCCTACTTTATAGGGTCTTCGATTCTTTCTTTAATGCGTTACAAAATTACCAACAAAGCAAAGATACGATAATATTTCGTTAATGTTTCGTAGGAAAAAACTATTCGTACAATGTACAAAATATTTCGTAACTGTTTTTAACAAAAAAAAAATTCCGTACAGTATTTTCGGTGTATTTAGACGTTTTTATTTTGCGTGCAGTAGTTCTACACGATATAGTCACTCTTCTAGTAGCTAATGCTGTTAATTTTTACTTCGTTAAAAAAAAACAACAAAAAAACGTTCACAAATTGTTGCAGCTCGCGGCTGACAAGCACTTTTAGCAGCGTTTATGTAACTTGGAACGTGCTTAGTCAATCAACTATATCCAATTTCTCTGCTGTGCTGTGCTGTTCTGTTCTGCAATACAATCTTGTTGAAAAGTATGAACTATGATGTTGCAAGTTAGTCTAAGTTTGTTTGTTGCAGTTGTTCATTTTAGATGTTCTGTTGCTGATGTTCAAAAACTGCCCGAAAGCACTTTGCGCTGATTGAAAATTCACTGAGCCAATGAAGTCGAAAGATGTAACTGAGATTCTAAAATGTAACGAAGCATAGCGAAACAATCAACGTTCTCTAAGAGCTAAATGCAATACTTTATTTAGATTTAACAAAATTTTTAGTACAATATATTTCAATTTAATAATAACAAAAAAAAAAAAAAAAAAAAATATTATTTAAAACTTAAATGCAAGCTTTGCATGTTTGTTTGTTTGTTTGTTTGTCTGTTAAGCTGAGATACATTTGTAATGCCACATGTACTACATGATGTACGCATTTTGTAATATTTACACAAACACACACACACACACACATATACAAACTAACACACATAAATAATATGAAAAGCCAAATTCAAGAAAGAAAGAAAAAAAATATAAATAATAATAAAAGCGAAAGTTTTATGCAAATTTTTGTGTGTTACTAAAAAAGCAAACATGAAAAAAACTCACACAGATGACACTTTATGTAAATATATTTGAAATTAGTTTTTATTTGTGAAATTCTCTAGTGTGACATAGAAATAAATACAAAAACTCACACACACAGTCACTCACACACCCTCCCACACACACACACTCATATAAACATTTACAGAAAGACGAATATGTATGAATAAATGGAAAAAAAATATTCGCACTTACTTCACTTTATGTCACTAAATGTGCTCATGTAATGTATGTATTTGTATGTATCCATGTGTGTGTGTGTGAGTTTTGCTACATACACATTTAGATGTACTTATTCATATTTGCATAGATACATATGTATGCAACTAAGTTTTTTGTTGCCATTTTGTTTTTTTTTCGTTTTTGTTTTTCGTTTTGTTTCCTAAAACAAAAATAAATTTATTTTATTTTGTAAAAAATATTTTTGTTAGTTTTACTTTTGTGTTTAAGCTTGAATGTCTTTTCCATGCTCATTTAGAATATTTTTGAATGCAAAAATTTACATAAACAAAATTTTTAGATATGCACTTTTGTTTATAAGTTTTCATTAAATTTATAGAAGAAAATTAGTTTTTAGCATCATTACAGGTAAAAAAAAAATACCTAAAAATGGGTGTTTGGTTGCTACACTTTCAAGTGGAATTAGAACATACGTAATTTCAGCCACCTTACTTTGCCAGGCTTTTTAATCTATAAGTATTTTGCGTCAGGCATGATTATGGGCGTAGCCAGGTTCAAATCTCCAGAAAAGAAAAACACATGGGAAAGAACAATACTTATTCTTTTAAATAAAACTTTAAAACGATTTCGTTTTATTCCCAGCGGTGCTGGCTCGGGTTTGTTGACCGGACTGACTTTTTTTACTAGGCTACTCGGTTAAAATTTGTTGTATTTAGAAATGATCGCAAAATCCGTAACGGCAGAGGTGTTTTTATATCTGTAAAGTCATCCCTAAAAGTCGAAGAGATTAGTAGCATTGAAAATTCTATTGAATTCATATGTGTGAAAATATCGTTCGGTGCTTATAATAATTTTATTAAGTGCTCTTATGTCCCTCCATCTAATCGATTTCATACATAGCTTCTCTTTTAAAAGATAAAGAACGTATTATTGTCGTGGGTGATTTTAATTTGCCAAACATAAGTTGCTCATTTACAGATGATTCTTTCACTTTTTTTCCTTCTGGAAACAATGAGTTTCTGGATTGTTTACTGGACTGACTTATCGTTGCAGCAGGGTAATAACATTTTTAATGCTTGTATTCGTCTTTTAGATCTTATTTTTGTGTGTAATTAACTGGACTTAGCTATTAGTCGAATCCCGCCAATAACATCGCCCCGAAGACAGCTATTATCCGACTTTGCAGCTATCATTTTAGACCTTTTTAGCAAAAACCTTTCTGCTACAGGTGGTGCTCTACAAAAAATTAGATGTTTTAATAAAACGAACTTTGGTAGATTAAATCAATTGCTTCTTAATACAGATTGGTCTGTTCTTAATGTTTTTTCTGATATTGAATTGGCTATGGCCACTTATACTTTTGGTTATTTTGATATATGCGTTCCATTTATTAAAACATCTAATACTACTAGTCGTTTGCCTTGGGTCTCTCGTAATTTGAGTAGATTAAAAAACATCAAATCGCGCCTTTACAACAAGTATAAACGTAGTGGTTTATCTATTGACTTTAGCAATTACTGTATTGCTCGGTCCAATTATAACTCTGCAAATGGGCAGTTTGCGAATAAGATAGGACCTAGTGTTTCCGAAGGGAATTTTCGTGATGAAATGGAAAATAAAGTAAAATTTGATAGCAACCAAGAACATAATTGTTTTTCGAAATAATACATATTGCTTAATTTAAATTTTTACAATAAAAGCAGTGTTTTATTTTTCAATGGTATGCGAAACAGTTAGCGGTGATTTTATGTGCCACTCTTCGCGTACATTGAACCTGTTCAGTAATTGCCGATAATTTTTCGCGAACAGCGATTTTATCACTATTTTCTGTCACTGTGATTTTCAAGTCGCAGTCGCTAATCACTCTGAGACTCAAAAATCACTCTTTTTGCCAACACTAGTCAATATCTATTAAAGTTGACCAGTTGAAAACAAAAATACAGACTGACAGACGGACATGGCCTTATAGGGTCTTTTAATGTCTCCTTAAATGCGTTTCAAACTTTCTGACAAAATGATAATACACGTTTACATTCGAGTTGACTTAGCTTCACTTTTTATCTAAATGGAAATATGTTTAAGACAAACTATGATACGCTTTCTATATAATCATTGTAATCAGATTCATGTCATATGAAATTGTTAATAGCATCCTATAAGTTAAAGAGTAAGTTAATACATTCTACATTCTTGTATTTTATTTATTTTTTTTTTTAATTATTTATTTGTGTTGAGCATTTCACTGAAGAAACTTTAAACACATTTTTGAAATCTAAGACGTGACAAGAAGTTAAAGTATTAGCTTTCAATATAAGTTATTTTACTATTGGAGTCTTTTGACGCGTAGGTAGATCATCTGGGTGGAGTCTCTTGAGGCGCCTCTCCGCATGTGTTGATAGCGAGAGCCGAAGCCAATGGGTTATTATGATCACATAGACGTTCGTTGCATCTGGAGCTGTGTCGATTTTTTTCATCAAAGACTAATGGCACATCTAAGTCGTTGTTAATGACCGCGTTATGAACAAACCACGGGGCATTGCAGACACATCGTAGAGTCTTATTTTGCATTCTTTGTACACAATTGACAAAAAAAAAAATTTTAAAAAAAAAATGCATCTTGAATTCGCCGTAATTACCGTATCGTCAGCGTATGTAGCCAGCAACATGTGATGGCCCACCGGTTTAGGCATGTCTGCAGTATATAAAGAGTAAAGAGTTGGGCTCAGTACACTACCTTGAGGTACTCCAGCACTTATTGGCCGTATCGTCTTGTTAACATTCTTTACTAGCTACCTGGACACACCAACCGGATAAGAAAGACTTTAGGACGAGAAAATGAGCTGTAGGTAAGTACGTCCTGATTTTTTGCATCAATCCCTCCTGCGGTCAAAGAAAACAGCGGAACTGTAACGCTTCTCTTCATAAGCGTCTAGGATGTGATGTACAACTCTATGGACTTGTTCTGGAGTGCCATGTTGGTGCCTGAAACCAAACTGGAATGCAGGAATAATACTTCGCTCATTTAATAAAACGAGAATTTCTAAAAATATTTTTAAAATATTTTTTGAAAATGTAGACAGTTAAACTTTTAGGTCTGTATGAATTAACTTGATATTCAGGCTTGCCCGGCTTTAGTAACATTGTTATTATGGCATACTTCCATTGAGATGAAAATTGACCAATTCTCTGTATGGCATTAAATAACAATACTGAAAAGTATTCTTGAAATGGCAGTGCCTTGATAGTCCTATTGTCAATACCGTCGTAACCTGGAGATTTCCGCGGTTTTAGCGCCTTAATTTGCTGTTTAACTTCCTCGATTGTGACATGTCTTATATTTTCGGTGTGTCAGGGAAGTGATAGCTGTTCCAATGTGGAGCATACATTTGTTAAGGTTAAATTAAAGTCAAGTTGCATTGCTTTTAATTGTTTTTTTTTTTTTTTTATATTTTTTTATTTTAGTCAACTAATAAAACTACGATAAGAAAGACCAACAAATAAACAATTGTGGAAAACTTTATGTTCAATAATACTATAAAAAGTTGCAAACGCAATTGAAAAATATTGGCAGGAATTAATCTAGAGCACAGTTGTGTGCCCCAACAATATAAAAACTCGTACAAATATAACTATACAAATTGTTGTTTAACTCATGAAAACATATACATACATACATACATTCACATATAGTATATAAGTGAATAGTATTTCCCTCATAAGAGTGTGTTTCCGATATATAAATATATATGTATATGCATGTATGTGTGTGTGTGTTTCTGTTATAGTATTTGTTTGTATGAGTTTCTCAATGGGTATAAATAATTGCTACTGACACATTGATAAATGACTTTCAACAAAGTTAAAAAAAAAAAAAAAAAAAAACAACAACTAAGAGAAACACTCATGTCACAGTTTAGATGAGTATACAGACACATGCACACATACACATGAATATAGTCATATACTAATATATATTAATATATTTACTATGAGCTCTCGAATATGTATCTGTATCTGCACTTAACGTAAAATTTTTGTAAATTAAGATAACGCAGCGCAGCGCGAGTGTGTAATTTTTCAACAATGCTGAAGCAACGCTGCGTATGAGTAACGACATTGTACACTATACTATACTATCCTATTCTATACTCTACTGCAATGCAATGCCTGTCACTCTTGCCAATCCACACACATTCTACGATTACTTAATTTGCGCACATTTTGCATGCGCATGAAGCTTTTAACAGCAATTTTAGCTGACGCAAAGATAATACAACACATTCACAGATAGAAGATATACAACATAAACGCATAACAGATTTAAAGCTATTAGTATCTGCATTTCACAACGGAATGGAACGGAACGGAACTGTCTATGCTTTAGTACGCTATGTGCGTAGCGAACATTTTGGACAGCAAATACTATATATAGTATACTTGTCTGTGAGATATTATAGCGGGGGGGGGGACCAAGTGCTGCACATAATGGTAAAATGAGGATTTATGTGTTTAAACTTCAATTGTACGTAGATAGTCCGACATACTATATAGTATATACGAAACACTTAAACAGTAAGCTATGCGGTAATAACTATCTGTGTGCTTTTGAAATCTCAGTTCAAATCAAATTTTGAGCTAACAACAAGAAATACCCGTGAGATTGCTGTTAGATTAATGTGATTTTGGAAAATTGAAATATATCTGATTTATGCTGCATTACGCTAGTGGGAGAACTTAAAGAAATTGTTTTCATTTACATAAATTTTAGAAATAAACTTGAAATAAAACAATAATTATTATTTTTTGATGTTTGAATATTTTAGAGTTGGGTGTGTTAAAAAAGAAAAATATTTGTAAATTTAAAACCGTTAAAAAAGGAAAGATATTATTAATTTTAAAAAAAAAAAATAAATTTATAAAGGAAGGGAAAGAGAATTTTTTTTTTTTTAAATTATTGGTTTTAAATTTTTTTTTTTTTTTTTTTTAAATTTTTTTTTTTTTTTTTTTTTTTTTTTTTTTTTTTTTTTAATTTTCTTAAAAAAACCCAAATTAAACCCCAACCCCAATTTCCCAACCCCCAAGGTTGGAAAGTTTAAAAAAAAAAATAAAAAAAAAAAAAAAAATTTTTAAACCACAATTTAAAAAAAATTAAAAAAAAATTTTTTTTTGGGGGGGGGGTGGGGTTGGTTAAAAATTAAATTTTTTTTTTTTGTTTAAAAAATAAAAAAAAATATTTTTTTAAATTTAAAAAAAAAAAAAAAAAAAAAAAAAAAAAAAAAAATAAAAAAAAAAAAATATGTCTTGGTAGTTACTATTTATACAAGATGAAATGTTGTATCTGTGCTGTTTCCTACCATCTATTCGCCACAATGTGATGCAAGAAGAAAAAATGAATAAAATTACAATGAAAAACGTCAAGTTTTTCAGGGGTTGTATGTTTTATTAGCTCGATCCTTAACACTTCGAACACACCTACCTTCAAGCGGTCACAGGTTCGATGAAAATGTCGTCAAAAATCAAACTTGGTTCTTGATTCGTACACATTTTAAGCTACCCAAAATTGCAAAAATTTAAATCATACATGACTGTGTTTCCGAGACAACGTAGAGTTAAATTTCAATGGTCGAGTAAAACAAAACTGCATAACAGTTTTTCGGAAAATTTAAAACGCATTAAAGGAGTCATTGTAGAACTCATACCCCCTCGTCAAGACGAATTGTTTTGGCCATGTCCGTCCGTCTGTCTTTGGTCTGTCTAAACGTCTGTCCGTCCGGCAGTTTGTGTGTCAGAACCAAGGTGCCAAACCCATTTTAAAATATAGCGCCCATACCATTTTTTGTATGAAACAGTTATTATTTATGAATGTATTTACTACAAATTGGGTAAGGACACTTCTATTGGCATCCAACATCAAAACCAAGGTGCTACGCGCATTTTGAGGTATAGCCTCCATACAAACCTACCGCCCATTTTCGAGCTTTTGTACGAAATGTTTAAATTTGTAAACACTAAGCATCGGGTTAATATAACATAAAGCCTCTATATAATTTTGATCAAATTCAGCGAGAAGTTTAGTCTTAGTCCCGGGTGAACGTACTATATAAACTATTAAAGTGTTGTGCGACGGGTATTTCAGCTTCGGTTCCATCGAAGTTAACGTTTTTTCTTGTACCATTATATATTGCAGTTCCATTTTATATTGCAGCAGAACCACAATGTGTTGAGGCTGAGATGATTTCAAAATCGTATTTTTTTCAAAACAATTTTTTTTAAAATATAACATTTTTTTTTTTTTTTTTTTTCAAAAAAAGTTTTTTTTTTTTTTTTTTAAATGGTTCAAAATATTATTAATTTGTCAATTACTTACAGTCAAAAACACAATATTGATCTATTCCCATGTATTTGGGACCATTGATTCCAAAAATGGCCAGGCTTTATTTTTTTTTTGTTACTGAAATAACCTTAATTTAGTCATTAAAAAAAATAATTAATTTCAATTTTTTTATACCAAAAAAAAAAAAAAAAAGAAAAATTAAACTAACAATTTTCAAAAAAAAAATCATGAAAAAAATCTATATTTTTTAAATGATGTGCTGATCAGCTGTTTGGAACTATTAATTCTCTAGATATATACTAATAACGGAAAGTGCCAAAAAGAAATTTTTGGAAGATATTTCGATATTTTTCGTGACCATTTTTAACATCTACGGCCCAAAATACATGGAAATAAATGAATGAGATCCAAGAAGCTTCCACATAGTCCAACTTTGTAAACTAGTTGTATCGAGTCGATTCTATCTAAGGATTTTTACCATTTATTATCTCTTTTACTCTTAAATACGCGTACTATTAAAAACTGTGTACTTTAGATGTAGCTTTCAAACGAAATAGTTTAAATTTTGATTCGTCGTTGATTAAGTTTTTGCCACCAAAAGATAACAAAATAGACCAGTTTTTGAGAGTGGTCCACAAATTCCAAATGTGCAGTTTTGTTTTACTCGACCAGACCTACAACCGCCTATTATTAGACTTCCCAGATATCTCAATTTTTTTTTGTATGCAATAAAATTTAAACTCAAAAATCGGGAAGGATTTTAATTTTTGCAGTTTTGGACGCTTCAAAAGTATACGAATCAAGAACCAAGCTTGTGTTTTTGTCGACATTTTCATTACCGCTTGAAGCTCCGTGCGAGATACTACTGCATGAATAGACTTTAAAAACTTTATTATTTGGTTGCATCAAGCATCAAGATGAAATGTTGTGTTTCCGAATATCTGCACGCCACAAAATGTGGCAAGAAGAAAAAAAAATTCGGGCAACAAACAAAAAAAAAAACGGCCTGGTAAAAAAGGGTTTGAGTTTTTAGCAGACATAAGTCTACACGAGCATAAATAATCATTAGTAAACAAAAAATGAAATACAACAAATTTTTTTGTTTAAACGAATTATTTGAATAAAATATTTAGACAGTTTTTATTTCATTAAAAAAAAAGAATGTCAGACCTAGTCAGATTCTTATCGAAATATTTTCTAAAATTAAAGCAGGTCATAAGGTTTTTTCTCAACTTCTAAATTAATTCAAAGTAGTTATTCAAATGACTAACTTAACTGAGGGGAATACTAAACTTTAACCCAGAGTTATGCATAACTCAAAAAGTACATAGATCTGCTACAAAAAAAAGCGCTTTTACAGCACTTTTCGCTGAACTAAACTTGAGTAAAAATTAACATAAAATGCAAAATAGTGCCACAATCAAATCACAGCCAAATAAAATTAATGATTTTCTTTTTTTCTTTTCTTTTATTTTTTTTTTTTTTTTTTTTTTTTTTTGGTGCTTCAGTTCCATTAACAACAAATTTTATTATTACAAATGCACTTAACTGAACTCACTGCACAGTGACGATGACGATGAAGATGAACTTCTTCTTTTTCGTCGTAAAAATTTTCGCTACAAAAATCTTAGTTTACGCTAAAATGCATTTGCCATGAATTGAAACTTCAAAAAAAAAAAAAAAAAACACGCACAAAGTATACAAAACGATGTAGAAGAAAAAAATGAAAAATAAAAGAAGAGATATGAAAGGAGTAAGAGTTGAAGTATGGTGAAACTTTATTGCACGATTTATAAACGCTGCAGTGCAAGCTAACAAATCAATTTGATTATGCAAAACGTGCATCGAATTAAAAGCAGATTTACCACTTCAAGTTGCCACTAAAAATGTGCTTTTAAAATGCTCATTTCCTCTGACACAATCTTGGACGTCATTTTCGTTTCGTACACATACATACATACTCGTATATCCTTTTGTTGCATATCCTTTGTGCAATGCAATCATCGAATTTTAAGCGCAGTCGCATTTTATGTGGTCTACTAAATTCTTTTAATGTGAAAAAAAACGATAAAATGAACCTACTAAGACAAAAATAAACTAAAGCTATGCAGCATCGAAGTTAGACTCAAGTTGAAAATAATTTAAAAGTCTAAATTATACTTTTTACAGGACGGACGGACATAGCTAGTTTATAGACTCTTCGTTCGTATGGATGCTGGGTACGCTTTAAGGAGTCAACGATGCTTTTCTGTGGTCGTTACAAATAAGTTGACCTATTAGGTTTTTAGGTGGGTTGTGTCTTAGTAATGCCTTGGTTTAGGGCTTTCAGGAGAATTGATAATTCTGTAATATTGCTTCATTTTTAGTAAATGCCAGAAGTTATTTAGGAGTCCTACTTGACGCATCTTTAAGTGATGCAATCTAGGCTGCGCCATAATGTTTTAATCTAATCTTGGCTATGCATTTTCTACTTTCATCTTCTTAGGTTATGATAGTTAGTGGTGGCTGAGGTGAAAACCCATATTCCCCACACAATTAGCATATATCTGCCGTTTGGGTAACAGAAAAATATCTCGGTAGAGAACCTTAGTACGTGATAGACTTTTTAGGCTGAGAAGCATCCAGTACAGTTATGGATTCTAACGTCCAGTAACTGCGGATGGGCCAATGCCTCGTGATGGCGATAAGCTTAGCTTTCCAGCAGCTTTTCATATTTTGCAATTTATAATTCCCTAAATAGATAAAATTATTCCAAAAGTGTGCGACCTTATCACTCGTTGGGATCTGAACCGCGAGTGACTGGGACTCACTCGTTGAATCCCCGTCTAGCCAGCGTGTTAGTTTGTTCGTTCTCGGTAATATCACTATGCCCTGGGACCCATGAATGGCAAAGTGTATTGTGGCGACCAACAAGATTTAGTTGATTTTTTACATTCCCTTACTAGCTCAGATCTGGTAGTGTGGTTATCGATAGAGTCTTGAATGTCTGAGAAAATGAAAACCGTTGAAAAAACGAATTTTCAGCTGTACCAGTAGTTTGCATGCCTCAAGTACAGCATAAATTTTTGCCTAGTACACACTGCAGAGACTCGGCGGATGAAAAAATTCTTCCACTGCCATATCTTCTTTGAGTGTACCCCAGACCCCACACCGCAATCTATCTTTGGAGTTTCTTGCAGCTCCGCCATCCACTCCTGCCGTGAACATATTGTAGTTTTAAAGGATTTACTAATATCCGAAGTTACGGACAAAAAGTTAGTACGGCCATTAAAATTTATCCGGACTGTTACCATAGCTTAGTGATTACCTCAAGCATTTTTTTTTAGTCAAAGTGCGCTGATCGAAACCATCTGCTTGATAAAAAGGTCAATGGGTAACAGGTTCTAACTTCCTCCGTAACCCCAACAAAGGTTGATCTCTATAGCCTATATAAATTTTGGATATTGTAGTTGTTTTTGGAAGCCGGCCACCATGGCAACGCTCCATAACAAAGAATCGGGCATACAACTGCAGTGATTTTCACTGGTTTTACTTAGCTTCTTCGCGTTAGCGGCTGCTGGGCACTAACCTATTAGAATGCCAATCAGCAGCCTGCCGTCTTTAGTTCATTGTTTGGTCTTTTACACATTTTTTTCTTTCGAATATTCTGCAGTCGGTTCTATTTCTTCACTTTCTTCCAAATTTATTGAAGGCGAACTCATGCAGTATTCATAGAGAGAATTGGTATCTTGTATATTTTACTCATTTCGTTTTCATCAGTGATATGCAAATCGAAAGGATATGCAACTTCTTTAAGAAGCGCATCTACTGCTTTCCTGCTCGCCAGTTCATTTCCAAAGCATGCACACAGTGCATGAAGAGTATAAAAAGAAAATCATAATTCAATCTTAGATAGAATTTTGAAAATCTTCGTCTTTGATATGCTGCATATAATGAATATAATTAAAGTAATAAAATACAAATTTTTATGTTGATATTTTCATTCAGTATTAAGCTTCTCTCGTGCTAATTTCATTAATTCAACATATTGCAAAAAAAAACAACGAAAAATTGTCCTTACAAGCACACACGACGTATACGTAATTTCAATGAAATATTTATGAATTGCGTCAGTCAACGCACCTTTGAAACTGTCGACGTTGATATTTTTTTGGTTTTTTTTTTTTCGTTTCGTGCCATGAAACAGAAGTTGCTTTCATTTCCAGTTAATATAATACATACAGGCGCCTGACAAGCAATCTCTTGCAATCAGTATATATGCTTGACTTGATAATAAGCGTCAGCCAGTATGTGCAGGTCATGAATTTGTATCTGTATCTGTGTGTCTGAAACTTTAATACGTATGTATTGCCATGTGTCAACGTAGATAAGTCAGTATCTTTGATTTATTATTTTGTTGATCATATATACAATATTTTTTTTTTATGAAATTATGCATGCATTGCTTCGTGTAAAATGAAAAAAAATGTCAACAACATAAAAAATAATGAATTACGTAAAACGTATTACTAAAACGTATTACATACATGAATTTGCAAATTATATTGCATATTTTTAGGCGCACTATTTTTAGCTTTAAATTATTATAATTTTTGTATTATTATAATTTCCAAAAATATCTTTTAATATTTAATGTGTTCACCTTGTGTATCTCTTTAATTTTATATCTCAAATGTGTTGGTATCTATAATAACCTTTGAAACTTTTACATCGATTGATACGCAAAAGTTTCGTTTTTCAATTATGTGCGAACGCAGGAAACTACGTGCCTATGCCACATAATATCAAACTGAGAAGTTGTGTCCGTATTCTATATCTCTAGGTGTTTATTTTTTGTGAATTTTGTATATTTACAGCATTTTTTTTTTTTTCCATTTTGATATTCTACTTTTATTTTTATTGCCATATAATATTTCGTTTTTTCCTTATTTTCATATCAGTATGTATGTATATATTTCTCACTTAATCTGCTTCAGTTTTTATAGTTATAATCATGACGTGCACAGAATTTTATGAGTTTGCCAAATCATGTTCACATTTATTTTATTTGACTGACTTTGAACGGTTTTATGATAATCACTCAATAAATACCTTATGAATTTGAATAGATCGAAAGAAAACTCAAAACAAATTAATAATTTATTGATATTTATTTTTAAAATAGTTAACGTGAATTAATATAAGGGAGCGGAAGAAGAGGTTATGGAAAATTGAAAAGATTAACTATTGTTTTTAATTTTTATAATTTATTTTATTTTTTTTTTTAGAGTATATAACAAATATTTTTATTTTATTTGACCTCTGATTACATTCATAGTGTGAAAGGGCATATTTAGTTTATCAAAAAGTTTGTAACGCATGAAAGGATTCACCGTAGACCCCATAAAGTATATATATAATATTGATCAGCACGTCGAGACCAGCCATGTCCGACTGTCTGTTTATCTGTCCGTCTGTCTGTAGTTAACGTTTCATTTTCTCATTTTTTAAGATAATGAAATCAAATTCAAAACTTAAGCTTTTCTCAGTCCAAAGCAGTTTAAGTGTTAAAACGAAAGTGCCACGCCCATTTTTAGGTATAGCCCTCATACAAATTTTAAAGTCAAATACAGTAAAAACACTTATAATAGCACCCCATGTTTATAGAAGGACCCGTAGTTAAGGTGGGCCCATTATAACATATAACCCCCATACAAATCAACACCCAATTTATAAGTTTTTATAAGAAAAATAATTTATTCATGAAGCGTACTTGTGTCAAATACGGTTAAAAGACTTCTAATATTAACCCATGTTTAGAAATTGACCCATGGTTGAGGTGGGATCACTATAATGTATAACCCTTACAGAAGTTTACCTCTAATTTTTGTATTTAAGCCATAGAATAAAATTGTGTTTATATATAAATGCATTCTCAATAGAAATAAGCAGTGCAAAAAAGGATCTTGAAGACGTCATCCTTGCAATAATTGACAGATGAGAAGGTACATTTTTCATTTCTGAACTCGATGTTTTTTAAGCAATTGACAGAATAGTTATTTAGTTGCCTACAAAAGAGCCATAATAAGGAAGAGTATGAGCGCATTATGGAGCAACTTACATCTTTTTAAGCCAAAATATGGTTTGTCTAAAAAAAAATAAGTTAAATTTCATAAATGGTTTCATTATCAAAAAAGTCAATTCTTAAGACTATTTTGTATGATTTCATTATCATTGTATTAGGCGTAATGGAGGCCTTGAAATCGATCGTAGTATGGTTAATTGACGTAGAGACTTAAAACTAGGCGCATTTGAAAGATGGTTAAAAAATATTTTCGTCGTCATCAAGGGATTTGGTGGACCCAAAAAATACATTTGTTGACCAATTTTTTTTTAGATTTCAGGTGAGCACTAAAACGTGATTTCGAAAATTTTTGACCCGGGGCCTATTGGGGGCCTGGAAACCGGAAATAGGCATATCTATGGAATGATACTGAGCGCGTTCAAAAGATGGTTAAAAAAATATTTTAGTCGTAATCAAGGGATTTCCCAAATTCGTACCTGCGACCCATAGGTGACCCAAAATAGAATATTTTGATCAAATTTTATTTTTGTTTTAGGTGAGCGCTATTACGAGATTTTTGAAAACTTTAACCTGAGGCAACGGGGACCTTAAAACAGAATATATGGATTAATTTTACGTAAAGTCTTGAAACTGGCTCATTTGAAGGATATTCAGGATAATTTTGGGGGGTTTAACGGAAATGATCTGAGTCCATGTTTGATTAATTTTTTAAATAAAAGTTATGAGTGTTACGGTTCCTGATTAAAATGAAAGTGAGTAAATAAAGCAAAGATTAGAATATTTAAACATTGCGTATACGTAATTTTTAGTTTTTCTTATTGCAACATTGATTTTATTTGCTATAAAGAATGCAGAAAAACAAAGTTAATAATTAGAGTCAAGCATAACTCATATGAAGTAGTCAGCCTAAAAAAGGTATCACGTAACTTGTATAAAGGCCCTCCTTATGAATTCATTAAAACATCTAATTGTATGTAAAATTATGAAAGTATTGTTATTTTTAAATTTTAAAAACCTTTTTCCGCTTTTTAAGACTTTTCTTTTCGGACTAGAGTTGAAAATTTGTTTGGTTCTTCCTTTTTTTTCAAATAAATTAGCAGCATTTACATAAATTGCAGACTAAAAATAAAATTGCTGCTACAAGACAAATTACCTAAAATAAAAAAGAAATATAAAAATTTTATAAAAAGAAAAAAAGAAAGAAAAACAAAATGATGACACACCATCACAATAATAACAATCCACATTACAATAAAAAAGCGCTTGCATGCGATCTGCATAATACTTCTCCAGCGCTTTTATGCATCCAGTGCTCCAAAGATTCTCATTTGAATTGTCTAGATCCTTATAACAAGAATCCGGAATTTCACGATTATCATTTACATAGTCCGAGGTGCCATAACGACCACAACATTCATAACTTATCTCTAAGTCTGCCATATCATTCGATTTCCAAGCAGTGTCTACAATAAATTCGCTACTCACTTCTAGGAAATATGTTGCAACAAGAAATGTGAGAAACAGCAATATCGATAATATGACAATATACTAAGAGAGAAGAGAGAGAGAGAGAGAGAGAAAATAGCTTAGCATGTATATTAATTTTTAGATTGTAGCTTATACCGCAATTAACATCGGCTTTGAAGTACAAAGCGAAGCAGCTAAGCCAAGCGCTGCCAGGACAATTGCAATGACCGCCAACACGGTTATAAATATTGCAACGACTTTATGCTGTGACTCCTCATCGGCCCATATTACAATCAATATAATCAATGCAATTAGCTGGCAAAATGAAAAGAATATTAAACTAAATATTTAATTAAATTTAATTTGCTTACAAGCAGTAATCCATTGGCTGCAATAAAAAGTACTTTGGTACTTTTTTGATCGACATTCCAGCTCAGTTTAATATGTTTTATAAAATGTTTTTATTTTATATAAAATCGATTGTGTTTTAGAAAAACATTTTGTTTGTTTTTATTTTATTTTTTTTTTTTTTTTTTTTTATTTATTCAACAAAATCATGGAACACCTGTTTTTTGTATACATTCTTCAAAAAATCTTTACATATATTCTAAAAAATATGTATTGCATTAATTTTGAACAAAAACATTTCAGTGTTTTTCAAAAATTAATTACATTTTTTTAAAGCAAAACATTACATTACAAATTTTACAAATACATACTTTTCTCAATGGCATCAGTTGCTGCTAATTTCTTATTGATTGAAATTAAATCAGCTTGAACTTAAATTTTGAGAACACATTTATACCCTTCACATATAGTTTGAAATGATTATTATGCGCTTGTTGGAGAGTTTGCAACTGCAAGTCGCTGTCAAAAATTTGCTTCACAAACTTAGGTGCCTCGGTTTTCCATAGAATTTGTTAAATTGGATTTCATCGTATCGCGACTCTTTTATATCGAACAGATATGAAGTTCTTTCTGGTGTACCTCAGGGATAGTAAACTTGGAACACTACTGTTTATAAAATGTGTCCCAGAATTAATGCAAGTCGCAGTATTAATGCAAGATTTGCAATAAACTGCTGGCAACCCTAACAAAATTATATCGTGCTCTAAACCTAAACTTTTCAGCTGCGAAATTGTTAATTTTCAGAGTTGCCAACACTTTACTGCTAATCCTGCGTTATTTCTGGGATTTGCGTTAACACTGGGACACCCTTTTACTTTTCATAAATGTTCTTCCAGATATTATACCTAACAGTCATACGTTAATGTATGCTGACGATGTCAAACTGCAACGAAGCAATGGCTTAATTAAACGTTGGTCGAAAGAGTTTATTGATCCGTACGTCACTAAGTTATTATTTACCTCTTAAGTCGCCGAAATTCGGATTTAGATCATAATCGTTCTTGTTCCAATTACATTCGATCTGTAGGACTTAATGAATCAGATATATGTGAATGATAAACTGCCATTCACTGTAACATCTCGGTCTAAACACAAGGTACACAAGTTGATATTCGCACTTGACACTCACTCAATTTAGACCCTTCATTCCATGATAAATGGATTCATGTGTGAAGTTTGGTTGATGTTTGATGAAAAATTATTTAAAAATTGTTTTGCTGATAACGTAAACCCTTAAATATGGTATAAAAGATGTAACCTCATTCACTGTTTTGGAAGATATTTGAAGAACCCTAAGATTTATTGATGCTTGAACCTTCTGTCAGAAGAGTTGTGTCAATAAACCCCTGAATCAATCGCGAGTTTTGATGTAGCACAACTTTAAATGGAAATGATGGAACATTTTTGGGGACTAATCTTTAAGACAAGCCTACTCCGATGTTTGAATAAAACAAGGACATTTGTTGTCGACCTGTGTAATTTAATTAAAAAACAATTTTTGCTGGTATGAATACTAACTTTTGGTTTAGATTATATCATCGACCGCACCGCACTTTTTGCGAAAATACATCTGCTTAACTTAGCGTGACGGGTATTAACAGTTCGGTTTTATCGAAGTTAAAGTTTATTCTTGATTTTATATAAATTAAAAAGGAATGAAAACAGGAAAAAACAAGGAAAAACGTTAACTTCGGTGGAGCCGAAGCTTAAATTTCCGTCACACGAATCTTTGAATAGTTTATGTGTGATCATACGTATATATTCGAAAATAATTACTTTTCCATACATTTGTTCGAAAATAATAAATAAGTTTGTATGGGTGCTATAGCTAAAAATGGGCGTGGCACCTTGGTTTTGTTAATGGATGTCATTAGAAGTGTTTTTACAAAAATTTGAGTGAATATTCTCATTAATAATACCTATTTTTATTAAAAAAAATCGAAAATGGGCGGTAAGTTTGTATGGGGGCTATAGCTACAAATGGGCGTGGCAGCTTGGATTTGATATTGGATGACATAAGACGTATTTTTTAACAAATTCGAGTGACTACATTCATAAATAATAGTTATTTTCACGCAAAAAATTAGAAAAAAACGGTAAGTTTGTATGGGGGCTATACCTTAAAATGGGCGTGGCACTTTGATTTTAACACTTGAACTGCTTAGGACTGAGAAAAGCTTAAGTTCCGAGTTTCAATATCTCAATATCAATATCTTTAAAACTGAGCGAATGAAACGCATACATTACAAGAATATATATACTTTATAGTGTCTAAGATGTCTCCTTTAATGCGTTACAAACTTTCTGACAAAATGATAATACCCTCCACACTATGAATGACGGGTATACAAAATTAATTAGTTTGCCCCTGAATTGCCGAAGATTAGCGTGATTGAGATAGAATCCCGTTCAAGAAGTATTTGGTATAATCTCGCAGACCATCGTCACTTCTTGGACAATCTGTGAGAATGAAGAATTTGAACATAGATTTTGTAAAAAACTTCGTCTACTTAGATAGAAAAACCTGTTACACATCACTTGGACGTTGATAGAAACTCGTGTGCAGCATTTGTATTAAATTTTATTTTAAAATACTAAACAAATTAAATATATTCTTAAAAATTTAGAAATTCGCGGTCCGATTTGGACCAATTTTAAACTGAAGATTTGGCATGGTATAAGAAACATTTGAACCATATTTGAAGCCATTCGCTTTATAAATACATTTCTTTCATATAAGAACTTGAAAAAATGTTGTACTTTTGTATGGGAGCTATACCTAAAAGTGGGCGTGGCACATTGATTTTAACATAGAAAGTTTACCTGACCTAGAAAAGCTTAAGTTTAAAACTTCAACTTAATATCTTTAAAACTGAGCGAATAAATCGCGCAGCAACAAACAGACAGACGGACAGATGGACATGGCTAAATCGATTCGTCTCATCAAGCTGATCAATAATATATGTACTTAATAGGGTCTACGATGCCTCCCTTAATGCAAACTACCCTTAATACAAACTTTCCGACAAACTGAATATACCTGTTTACACTAGTGTTAGGTAGATAAAAATAAAATGAAAGGCAGCCATGAAGAGAGGCATTTATTTACCCTCTCTTACTCTCATTTTTTCAGAAGTAAGCATACAAACTTGCTTATTAAACCATAGGTCTAAGCCTCATGGAAGTGAAAAGAAGCAATATACCGACCTCGTAGTTTATATAAAGTAAAAGTATTCTTGATTAACATGTCGTGTGAAATCGATCAATAGCTATGCCCGGCCTGCTCTGGCGCGATTATTTCATAATGTCAATTATAGTCGCTTCATGAAATAAACTGATCATTCCGATTAGTCGATTTTTTAACAGTTTTGTAATGCAATAAAATATTAAAAATATTCCTTTCTATACTATTTCATAAATTACTCGAATCAGAATACATTGCGACCGATTATTCAACTAATATCGATTCTTTCCGATTAATCAATCATTTTGCATACTTCTACTCTGTCCGCTATTCACTCCCTAGATATATGTTTCAATGTTGATATCAAATTATACAAAGCTATAGGGCTGTTAAAAAGTTTTGTGTATAAATAAGAAAATCATGATATACTATATATATATATATATAATAAAATATTCCCCTTGACGTAAACACACTTTTTCTTGTGAATATTTATTTTATGAACTCTAAAACTAAAGTACGAATTCGAAAGACATTCGAAGTTGGCCATAATGCTTGCAGTTTGGACTCGAATAGGACTCGGTATGGGCCTAAAGACAGAGTTCTCAGCACTCCATACCCCTTTTTTTTTTGATTTGGGATATTGTAGATGACCATATTTTGTTGGTTTTTATAAAACGAATGCTGCTAAGATAGTCGCATTCGATTTTTGTTTTTTTTTTCCTTCATTGAAACAAATGCACCCATTCAGATTGCTAATGTACATCAGAGATCTTCTAATAACATATTCTGTATTATTACAATCAAATATAAATTTACGGGTATTTAAGCTTCGGTTCTTCCGAAGCTAAAGTTTTTCCTTGTTCATATACAATATTGTTTTCTCATAATGCTACAAGTATGCAGCAACAGGAAGCTTTACATTATGCTTAGATATTTTCTTCGAATAGTTTAAGTCACGCAGCGTTTCACTTCAGTAAAATCGTACAAGAAATTATTGTTAGATTAATTTATGCATGCATTCGTGTAGCAACTCTGTAACATATTTGCACAATGTAACTATAAAAGCTATAAAATGCTATTTAAACTGCAAATAAGACAAGAAATGCCAAAATGGAGAACATGGAATGACTAATGAAGCCGTTCCGCAAGCACAAAGCAAGCGGAAATTGTAATTGCTCGAGTAGCGATTGAATGCTTTCAAACATGAGAAATACCGGAAATATATGTTGTAAATTTATTTATATTTATGTACAGCATGGAACGATTTGTTTTGAACGAATTGTCCATCAAATAGACAGACTAACTGACTAACTGACTGACTGACTGAGTGAGTGACTGAGTGATGGATTGTCAAACGGATGCATGCATAATTCAAAATATGAAAATGTTTTATGCAACTTTCGAATAAAGTCGTGTCTCATTTGTTTGCTATTTGCATCTCGAATGAGATATTTTGTATTTGTATCTGTGTCTGGAAAACAATTGAGCAGCATGAGGAGGAGGAGGAGGAGGGAGCATAGATACGCAGTTAAATCATTCATTTCTCATTGGCATTCGCAAATCCTTTTTGTTCTCAATGCAAAAGCAGAAACTTCAATCAATTAAATCTGTACAATTGATTTTATGAAATTATATTCGATTCGATTGCACATGAAATAATTTTCCATAATGCGAATTGCAATTTGTATTTGTATTCATTTTCATCGTTTTTCATTGTTTTATTAGAAATTTAGAAAGTGTGTTTCCATTGTTGTTGGTTTGATGAATTTATGAAACTACATCAAATGTCCTTGAACTTTTTGCAATTAATTTCGTTTCATGTTTTCTTTTTTTTTTTTTATTTGTTTTATTTATTTTGTTTTTGAATTATTAACTTTGTAAGTCATTTATTATTGCCATTTTTTTATTTATATTTTTTATTATTTATTTTGTTAACTTTGCTATTGACAAACATTTATTATTATTATGAATAAAAAAAAAAATAAATAAGAGAGGCATTTGAACTCAAATACGCTTAAAGCATAAAGTAAATTAAATTTGAAAAGAAAATAATAGCAAAATACAAGCAAGATTGTAGCGAAATGTAGCAAAAATGCTATTAATCTTTGGCTAAGTTTTTAGCTAATTGTACCATTCATACCCAAGAAGTCTAGCCTAACTTTTCTTCTGTTCTGTTTGTTAGGCAAAGGCAATGGAACACATTTCCAAGTGAATAAGTAAAAATTTATTTGTTCAATGACTTTTCAAATGATTGTCCAAATTATGACTTGCAGCTGTTTAAAAGTTTCTCTTTTTATGTTTCGTTTTTAAAATATGCGTCTTTAATTTTATTAAGTTTTTGTGTATTTTACATTTTTAATTCAATATTCCTAGTCCGGTAAATTTAGACATAAAAATATTTGTCAAATAACAATAATTCCCGGAGAGCCAAAAATTGGTGGAGAGCTGGGGTTTTACCATTACAAATAAAGTTTTAAAAAATCCCCATCGATCCCATGTGTGTTACAAGAGTTATTGATTTTTCTCGAAAACGGTAATTTTTATAAAAAAAAAACCTCAAACCAAGTTTTAAACCAAGTTTAAAAGTTACCATTCCTGAGATATCTCGATTCTAAGAGTCACATTATATATGATATGCACATATTTCCATGCCACCTGTAAGGTAGTGTGGTAGATATTACATTACATGGTAACTTTTAAGAAAAAAATCATTAAGATCACTTTTGTATAAAACCTTCCGTTTTCGAGGAAAATCCAAAAAACATTAAATCTTGACCTTTGACCGCGAATAACTTTTGTAGCACACATGGGATCGATGGGGATTCTTAAAACTTTATTTGTAATGCTAAACCCAAACTCTCCACCAATTTTTTGCTCTCTAGGAATTATTGTTTATTTAAAATGTCTATATTGACCGGACTATTCTAAATATTTCTAAAAAAAAGGAAAAACTAAACACATTCATAATAATTGAAATCGAAAAGACTAAATCAAGTACAAAACGCCTTGTTTTCGTAATCCGAAAATTAGTATGATTTCAAATAATTCGTACTTCGGCTTTTATAAAATGATTCTTTGTATTGTACAGACGGAGAGGGCAGACAGACAGGCATGGCTAGATCGACTGGTCTTGTCATGCTGATCAAGAATATTTATACTTTATAAAGTCTACGATGTCTCCTTTAATGCGTTACAAACTTTCTGACAAAATGAAAATACCTTTCACATTGTGTGGCGGGTGTAAAAAACAAGAAGAAAAACTTTAACTTGGGTGGAACCAAACCTTAAATACCCATCAAACTTATTTTTAATTAGTTTGTGTTGTTAACAGTGGCTTGAATAGAACTTCGAAATGGGATGGGATGGTTCAATGGTCTGATAAAACTCAAGTTTACACACAATATTGGTATTGAATTTTAAGTTAAAAAGAATCTAAAATAATCGGAAAGTATGTGTAAGGGTTATGCGTGGCCCCTTTGTTTTGATATTGAATGATGTTAGAAATGCTTTTAGCCAAATTGGAGTCAATGCATTCTAAACTAATAACCAATTTCATAAAAAAATTCGAAAACGGGCGTCCATTTTTGTATGGAGGCTATACCTAAAATTGACGTGGCACTTTCTGAGAAAAGCTTAAGTTTCAAATCTCCAGTAGTCTCCGAGTCTGACAGATGGACATGGCTAGATCGACTCGTCTCAACGAGCTTTACAAACTTTTGACAAACTAAATACACCCGTTTACATTATGTGTAACGGGTATAAAAACAACGAAAACGTAAACTTCGGTTGGAACGAAACTTATTCAACATTCGACGTGTCACACATTGTTCTTTCTGTGTAGAGTATCTTGTAGACGCTGTGTTTCGCTGCAGCATTATTTCTTGTAAGAACTCGAAAAATACTACTCAAAGCTAGTATTTAATTAAAATAGTATGTTAAATAAATAAAATAAATTAGCTTATCCTATATGCACAGAAATAATTAGATATAAATTTTTTTATATTTTTTCATTTATATTTTTTTAAATGTTTCATTTCTCAGCCCTAAGCAGTTAAATTGTTAAATCCAAGGTGTCACGCCCATTTTTATTCATTGCCCCATACAAAAATTTTCAGGATTCCTAATAAAAACTAATTTTTATGAAGCGATTTATGTCAAATAATAAAAAAAAAACACACTTCTAACGACAACCCATGTCCTGAAAATATTCCATAGTTGTGATGGGACCACTATAGCATATAGCCTCCATATAAATCTTCCACCAAATTTTGAGTTTTTAAATAAAAAAATGCATTATTTATGAAGCGATTTGTGTCGAATATGATCAAATACTTCTTAAGCAACCCAAGTTCCCAGTTGAATATAGCCCCCCATACCAACCGAATTTAATTTATTTGTATTCGAATCTTAATGTGATTTAAGTTAAGTCTTTGAATGATTTATGTTATTTTTCTAAACAATTTTTACGATTTTTGCTCTAAAGAAACATAAACTTAATTTTTGAGTAACTGTTTCAAATTTTTGTTTGTTACATAATCTAGAATTATAAAATTTGGTAAGGTTAATATCTATAATTTTCTTAATTAAATTCCGCTTATTTTGCTAAAAATCAGTTCGAACAATCGCTTATTTTCTTTAATTTCTATGTTTGGCGAACATATTATATAATTTAATATAATTTTAAGGTTCTTATGCTGTTTCTTTTGTATTAGTTTTACTTGATTTCAAAAGATTCTGTGCATATCAAAGTAAATAAATTTTAATTAATAAGTCTGCTCTTTGAAAATTTTTATAGTTTTCCTTTTAATTAGCTACTACTGCAAAAATGCTTAAGGTGTAATGCATAACAAGGCGATGCAAAGCATTTGTCTTTTGTTCTTTGAGCTACAAAATGCATTTATTTTTCTTTTTTTCATTTTAATGCAAATCTTAAAATTGCAATTCGACAAGATTTTTTCGCTTATAAATACAAGCTTGGCGTGAATTTTTTCCTAGTTATTTTCTACGTTAAATTATTCGTTGTTACGTTTCGTTTAATTAAATTATAACATTACGGCAAAGAGGATGCGTATCCGGCAGTTTCGGTTGCCATCAGGATTCCAAGCTAGATAGACGATAGAATTTTTGTTGTGGCAAACAAAATATAAAATGCAAACAAGAAGATTATGCTAGCAGGAAAATAACAAGAAAACAGCATAAAACAAATGAAAATGTTAAATCATATTATGGCAACGAATTGATAATACCCTACTATTTTGTTCATTTGTGAATGTGTAGACCCAAACTTGTCTAGTTAGCTAAATAGTCTAGCAAACAGTTCTACGAGCCACAATATATTTCCCGAAAAAAAAATTTTTCCTATCAATCGGCTCTACAAAAGCTTAATTAAAGTTAAAAAATGAAACTCTTATGCCCATTATTTCAATGTCCAGTTAAACTTTCAATTAGCTAACTGAAACTAAATTTACCATTTTGGAAAAGGGTCAGTAAAACAGTTTCATTTTCAAACTAATTTTTACTTTAACTGTAAACATTATGCTTCAATGGCAATCTAGTAAAACAGGGTACATATTTGTATAAGAGGGTATACATGCATATACCAAAATAATGGTCCTGTGCCTGCACTGTGAATTGCAAAATTGCTTGTTGCTTTTCTAGTTGTAGATCTAATTCATGTTTTCGTTAGGACAGCAATCGATTATTTTGTATAATCAAATGATCAATTACTTCAATAATCAATAATCGGTTTTATAACAATCTATAATCAAGTAGTTGATAGTCGTGGCATTGATTAACACAAGCATGGGTTCATCATAAGCAGAGAAGTAACCACGGGAATGCGTGATAACAAAGCTGTCTGAAGGGAGTAGCAAACAAAAAAAATGTACGAAAAAAGGTCTTTACTTACTATTTTTATACCCGCCACACATAGTGTGAAACATTGAAAGAACGAAATGTGGTTTATTGTTTATAAGCTACAGTTAAAACTTAACTGGACATTGGAATAATGGTCCTTAAAATATCAATTTCGACAATTTAGGCTTACTGTTATACAATATGTAGTTTTTTACCCGCTACCCATAGTGTGAAGGGTATTATCAGTTTGTCGGAAAGTTTGTAACGCATTAAAGGAGGCATCGGAGACCCCATAAAGTATATATATTATTGATCAGCTCGACGAGACGAATCGATCTAGCCATGTCCGTCTGTCCGTCCGTCTGTCCGTCCGTCCGTCCGTCCGTCCGTCCGTCCGTCCATCCGTCTGTCTGTCTGTCTGTTCAATGCGTGTTTCTCGGAAAGTTTTAAAGATATTGACCTGAAACTTTAAACTTAAGCTTTTTGTGCCCCTAGGCAGTTTGTATGGCAGAACCAAGGTGCCACGCCCACTTTTAGCATATAGCCCCCCACAAATTTCCACTTTTTTTCTATATTTTTCTATGAAATAGTTATTATTTATGAATGTTTTGACTACGAATCGGGTAAAAACACTTTTAATCCAATATCCATCCATCAATATCAGAAAAACTTTTAGATATAACCCCCATACAAACTTACCATTTTTTCCGATTTTTTGTATGAAAATTGTTATTATTTGTAAATGTATTTACAACAAATATGGATAAAAGCACTTTAATGACATCCAATTTCAAAAGAAAGGTGCCACGCCCATTTTTTTATACAGCCCCCATACAAACCAAGCGCCCATTTTTCAGATTTTGTATGAAAATAGTTCTTATTTATGGATATATACACTCCAATCTGTGTAAAATGACTTCTACTGTTATCCTATAAATATGCTTCCGATATGACAAGGATCGAGCCACTATAACATATAGTCCTATACAAACTCACCTTCTGTTTTTTTTTATTTTTCCAAGAAAATGAATAAAGTTTCGTGTGGCGGGTATTTGAGCTTCGGTGCTTCCGAAGTTAACGTTCTTGCTTGTTTTTTTTTAAATATGCTGGTCAAAAGTATACCATTGACGAGTTATCAAAAATGTTAGTTTGACCAGCTAAACCGTGTTCTGAGATGTTACGAACTTGCTTGTAAACCAATAATACCACTATAAAAACATTTTCGTGAAGTATGCATGGGAAAAGTTCACAGCTTAATTAGTTGAGGTTATTTTTCTTAGCAAAATTTTAGTTTTAATTTTTAAATATAATTTTTTTTGGTTCGTTTTAGTTTTTTCTTTTTAGTTTTTGCCAGCTATGCTACTCATTCTAACATTTTTAAGCTTTTGTCTAGCTATCGGCGATACTCAAATGAAATTTATGTGTAACATAATTTTTTGGTCAGTGAATTACTATTTTCATTATTATGATTATTATGCGCGAATGAGCAAAACTGTTGCTAATCTTAATGAAACTCAGTGAGTGCAAACATGGCGTATGCATAATGCATGCGCTTGGCCTTTAGCTAAATTAAAATAAGGGCAAAGTTCATATGCTGTGTCAAAATTGCTGTTTATAGTAATTATTCACAGCATGCTTTCAGACGCCCAAATGGGTTAATCACACATTGACACACATTTCAGCATTACTAAATATTCTCACGTTGTGTATGTTTGTTTGTGTTTGAATTTGTATTGCTTTCACTTTTAACTTGGTGTGCAGCAGCAGTAAAAGCAACAGGAACAGCACTTGCACTTGCCACATTGCTATGCCACATCCTGTCATGCGCATGGTTGCGGCTATGGTAAAAGTTATCGAGACGTAAGTCATCGTCGGCTTGTATACGCTGTTGTGAGTGCATTTATAAAAAAAAAAATATATATGAAATTTTAAACTCAACTCAAATGTAAAGATACAAGGATATTCGATTTAATGCAAAAATATTGTCAACTTCGTTGCTACAAAATTATAGAGTAGCATATTAATTGAGCAATTGAGCCAGTCAAGATGAACTCATTAAAAAGCGATAACAGAATTTTAGTTGTTGTAAATGTATGTGTGGCATCAATTGCATTGCCAATGCATGACAGAAATCAAACAAATAAGTGCATCTCAGACTCAGTGATGCACTCACGCATATAATGCAACAAACAAAAATGGCGAATAATGTCAACAAAGCAACTTTAAAACTTTACAAAATTATGGCCTACACCACACCACACACTCTGCAGGAGTAGAGTGCATGTCTGTCTGCTTGCTTGTCTGCCCAATGGCCAAATTAATTTGAGTGTGATGAAAATGTGCTCGTGCTGACAACACACACACAACATGTTGCCCTACCAGCGAGTTTGACGCAATGTTGAGGGTGATTGTGTTGGTTGCGGTTAGTAGCAATGGCGTAAAAGCAAACGAAACGGATGCGGAAATGTAAATGCGCCCGAAACAATGTTTGGATTTGAAAAGACAGATAGATAGACAGACAGACAGGAGCGACAGAAGGACAAAAGTACCTGATGCTGTGGGCAAAACATGCAAGAATAAACATTTGCATATTTTTTCGCTCGCTCTATCTATCTGTCTCTCTCTTTCTAACTATCTAACTGCTTGTTGGTTTTATAACAAGATACATTTGTATATATAAGATACAAATATTTAGTTTCTAACTCGCTAAACACGTTTATTGTGTTAGATATATCTATGCGTTATTTTATTTGTTTATTTTTCTGTTACCGAAATATATTTATGGCGGTAATGCGTGCTTGGTCACTGTTTGAAAACACACAAATAATCGATTGCAGCTTTTATTGTTTTATTTGAAAAAAAAAAAAATTTTTTCTCTCTTATTTGCTATATCGATAAATACGATATTTATCACATGCAGTCGTGTTGTATTTTTTTTTCTATTTTAACTCTTGCAGCAAACGGATGCCCACATATTGTTTGTGGTTTGTTTAAAATTAAAAAAAAAAAAAAAAAAAAGATACATTTGTGCGAGCAAAAAGATACAAAATCGCAAATTGATTTTCATTGAAATTTTTGTTTAAAACTGTGACAAATACACATGCAATATAGACTTAAATGAATGTACACACGCTATTTATTTAATGATAACATTTATTTTTTTATCTCAATTAAATATTTTATTATTAAGAAATGAATTGGTGTGCGTTTCAATCAAATAAAATCGGTAGTAAAATAATTACCGAAATATCACGTTCAATTATTTTTTTAATGAAATTTTTTTGAAATATTTTATTAAAAAAAATAAATAAAAATAATACACATATTTTTCCAGTGTTGTTTATTTATGTTAAGCATTCTATCAAAGGAATTTTAAATACATTACTGAAAAAGAGAATAAATGGACAGAAATATATATTTGAAAGTTATTACATTGCACAAATACTAAATTATTTAACTATTAGAGTCTGGTTGTATCGTTTTTGTGCAGTTCTTTCCAAAGGCACTTTTATTTTTGGTTCTTTTTTCATTGTAGCAAAACCAAAATGTGTTGGGGCTTCTATGAATATATACAAAAAAGCACTAAAAAAAACCTGTCAGTTTTTGATTGCAGCGGGATGAGAATATGCTCGAGCTAGTATAGAAACATACAAAATAGAAAGAATAAATTTTAGTATGGGAATAGTAAAAAATTGACTTCATGAATGAACCGAATATACCAATTTCACATTTTTCGTCGTCTATAATTATATCTGCTTTTGTTGTCTTTTAAATGAAACCGGTTCGGGACTCATCCGTTAGATGGTTTCAACCTACATAGCACAATAAGAAATATTTTTTTTTTTTTTATTTTTTTTATCAAAAATTTGATAAACTATTTTGCGTGGTAATGCCATAACTTGAGAATGACTTCACCGTTTTTATTCATCTTTTTTTTACCTTGTATCCAAAGGGTAGAAGGGTAGATTAAGTTTGTGCGACTTTTGTACAAGACAGAAGAAGGCTAGGTAGAGCCTATGCATAAAAAACGTAATTTTTCTAACTTCTAGGAAGGTCTAAATTTCGTATAAATTCCGCCTATGATAGTCCCAAGGAAATATCCCAATATGGGTTGGATCAAAACATTTTAGGTTAGCCACGATACAAATATACTCTTTTTTGTATGAAAATCCAGTACAAAAAGGTATGGTCTAAGAGAGGACTTAACTTAAGGTACATAAAGTTTGGGTACTGGGTATCTTGCAGTCAAGCATACTTGACCTCAGCTTCCTTTCTTGTTTTTTTTTTTTTTAATTTTCTTATATTTTGTAGAAGGTTGTTACGAAAAGAAAAATTAATGCAATTGAGAAAATTCAAACATCTTCTGCGTCCTAAAAATTCCAGAAATAGTTCCTGATACACAAAAAAAAGTTCCAAGATTTCAAAATTACTGCCAAATCCCCTGACAAGAAAATATTGTTCATGAGCACATTTTTATTTTCAAATGAATTTTGATTCTACTTTGTGAGTTGAAGCAGCTGCAGTTCATGCAGAAACTGGGTAAGAAACTGGATAAGTATTAGAGTAGCAACTAAAAAAATTACCAACAAAATTCTTGATACCGTTTCAGATAATCGGAAAGTAAAAGTGCGTAAGATAGCTGAGTCCACAAAGATTTTAATTGGATTGGAAGTTTCAATTTTGCATGATCATCTAGGTATGAAAAAGTTGGTTGCAAGATGGGCGATCAAAAAAATCAACGAGTTCTTAATTCTGATTAATGTATAGTTGTGTTTAAATAAAATCCTAAAGATTTTGTGCGTCGGCTAGTGGCTTGTGATGAAACAAGGATACATCACTATACACCAGAATCAGTACAACAAGCAAAACAATGGGATGAACCAGCAGGAAGTCCTCCAAGCGGCCAAAACCAAAAAAAATTTTTTTTAAATGATAGACTCCACACAAACAACTGCACGAAACTATCTCAAATTTTGCATGTTCGCATCTATTTGATAGATGCAAGATCAAAAAAATTTGATTTGAGCCTAGCGATTCAATTTTTTTAATCAGACCAATGACTTATTTAACTGCCCAGTTATAAGTATAAAGATATATTAATTTTTAATTGCATGGGAAGCAATAATTTTCTATGTGCTAAGTGATCAGGTAAAACGTTTAATTATTAACCTCAGATGTTCGCAGCATCGGCGGCTTTATGGGCAATAGATGGCAGACTTGGTTTTGCAAATATTTACTTGTGTAATTGATTAAAAATTAAAAAAATAGTTTTAAATCTTCGACGTTTTGAGATTTGTCAATGTCCCGGCTAGTACATTTTTATAGACTTTATAGAAATTTCATTGTTAATAAACTGTATGGATACGAACTTTTTAGAAGAATCAATCTAAAAACTAATTTGTTATTTTATGTTGTGACTACTTTAATTTTCAATTAAAAGCGTCACAACTGTTTTTTTATTTTAAAAGCCAAAATGTATATTGAAGAATATTCAAATAAAACAAGTTCAGACAACTGTTTCCCTCATTCTGTTGTTAGTTTTAAAACTATTGAAAGCAAATTGTTGAATAAGCGATAAAGTTTTAATTAATTTTCCATCATCGTAAATTTTCCTATGGCTTAAATGATCTCAAGCTTAAAAAATTTCGCAAATGCTTTTCAGATGAACATAAATTGACTGGTTTTTAAATTTATGATGCATTAATACTCCCGGAATATTTACAAAATCATTCTTCCGAAAATACTAAATCAATTTAATAAATTCAGTAAAATTTCTTAAAAATTAAAACAATTTAATAAAACTTGCAGAAACTTTTTCAGCTGATATAAACTTAAGGAAAATCTCTAGTAAATCTGCCTTCGGTTGGTTTTTAAATCTCTAAAATAAAATCTCGGTGTCACAGAATAGTTTTCATTCTTCGAAGACAGTTCTGCCAAGATCTGTAAATGGTTGTCAGCACAGCTGTACATTTTGTAGACTTTTTGTAGAAATTTCATTTTCATATTTTATTTAGATTTTATAAGACCCAATCTACAAAAGTTTAGTTTATGTTAAACGAGAAATAAATTAATCTCGAATTTGTGATCGTACTTTTTAAATTAAATCAAAGAAAATTTAAAATAATTTCCCCGTCAAATAAAACAAGTTGCATGACAACTCTGCTAAGTGCATACATGTGCTCATAAATGCTAGTGCAGGCAAATTATCTAAGATACTAGCGATAATTGCGTTAGTTTTCAATTTTTTCCATCACTAGCACGTACACATTTCTTATGCTAAACTGCCAACTCAGACCATAAAATATTTTACGCAAATACTTTTTTTAATGAACATTCTATTCGGGGTGGTTTCGCTTTAAATTTATGAAAACATTAATAGTAGAATTTTTACTTTATTTGACAAAAATTAATCTTCGAAAAATAACATATAAAGATCCATTTCGAGCAAGTTGGCATTCTTTTTGTTGGCAATTAATTTACTAGAGTTTTAGTGAAATTCTAATTAAACAATTATACCAATCTAATTTTGGATTGTAATGGTGCACCATTAATTCAGAAAAAAGAATAAAATTTCTGCTTATATAACTTTAATAATTAAAACATATATTTTTAATGGTGTATTTTACTAAAACTCGATTAAATCTCTAACAAAACTTTAGAGACATCAAACCAACCCAAAGAGATTTGAAATTCGATTGGAATTGGGCTTGAGTTGGGTTGGTAAAGATTTTCCTGGCAGCCCTGTATATGTATATTATGGCAATAGAATGATCTACTACTGTGACCAAAAACGAGTCGGAACTAGTTTTATTATTTAAAAAATCTTTATTTATTCTTCCTCGTCAATTTCGTCCCCTTCAAAATAGTCTCTTTCCGATGTAATACACTTATGCTACCCCTTCTTCCAGTCCCCAAAGCATGCCAAAAGTCGTCTTCCGGTATAGCCTTCAGAGCGCGCGCAGATTCACATTGAATGTATTCAATCGACTCAAAACGGTTTCCTCGGAGTGGTCTTTTGAGTTTTGGAAATAGCCAGAAAGCGAAAAAGTCACGAAGAATCAGTACAGAATATTCAAGAAAATTCAGCATTTTTGTACAAATCGAGGTCGTGACACGTTTGAGGCCCAAAACATCTTTCAAAATGGTATTATTTGATCCTTTTGATACGCCAATTTCATCAGAAATGTCTCTTATTGTTAATCGACGGTGTACACGCACTAATTCTTTTACTTTTTGGTTGAGAACATCATCCGTTGAGATCGATGATCGACCAGGGCGCTCTTCGTCTTCAACGCGTTCTCTACTTTCTTTAAACAATTTATACCAATCAAATGTTGTTGATTTTGGTAGAGCTCGGTCCCCCTAAACTGTCTTCAACATTTTCAACGTTTCTTTGTTGAATAATCGAAAAAATAATTGAAAAATCGCCAAATACACTTTTGTGTCGCACAAAAACAAGAGTAACTCAAACACTAATGAATATTTTGACATTATTATTGGGCATGGAAGTCTGTAACAGTTGTACCAACTTAAAAAAATTTACTGAGCAAAAATATTTACTCGCGTAATTTAAATCGAATAAAGTTCCTACTACTTTCTGGACACAGTAGTATGTACATAAATCCCATTTTTAACAATCAATTGCATTTTCAATTATTCATTCTAAAAGAGTTGAGTTTAATAGTTCAAATCGTTTACATGTTTTCTAAAAAGCGCACCCATTGATATTTAGATGCTTCAAGATGCAGAAGATTTTTTGGAAAATATCATAAATTAATTCTATTGCTTAACTGCAACGAATTGTTCACCTTAACTGTGAAGGTTTTAAGTTTATATTTAAAAAAATATATAAAAGTGAAATCGAAATGAAAACATTTACTTTCACGTGTGTGCATATTTCTTCAATTAAAAAAACGAAACCGAAATAGGTAAATGGGTTAAAAAAACAAAAGCATAAACAAAACAAAACAAAAAAAACAAAACAAAACATTCAAACGAAGCAACAGAAAACAGGAGCTACATGCATATGGGGAAAGATTGATGGAAGGAAGGAAAAGAACTACTACAAGTAAACAGGATAAAAGAGCACATGCGTCTCACTGCCAAAGTCATATGTAAACTTACATACACACACACTAAAGCATACGAAACCTGAAGAAAAAACAAAAAAATGAAACAAAAAAAAAAAAAAAGTAAAATGATACAAGAAGAACTTAAAAATCCTCAAACAGGTTTAGGGCACTAGGACAAAAAGTGCGATAGACCAAGAACAGCAACAGCGAAAGGATAACGGACAACAGTGAACGAATTGAATTGAATGACACGAACACTGACTGAAACAAACGAACGAACGAACGCACGAAAGCAGCGCGCAACAAATGAGAATGAAACATGCAAAACAAAAAAGCTTCGAGAGCAAAAATTCCAAAATGAGAAAAATTTCCTCAATGCGATTTTCATTTGTGGATTCTAAATTCATATATGGAACGCATGCTGTGTGTTTTAGTGTTTTGGTTAATATTAAATCGTATAGAACATCTGTCCGTCTTACAATTGGATTGAAAATGCTTCGCTTCGTGCTTTTCAGTTGCTTCAGTTAAGATGTGCATTTCGTGCGGTGCGAACGTGTCGCGGCGCGTCACAAACGTAACAAGAAAAGATATTAAAACAAAATAAAAAATAATATTTATAAGACAGCACTCAACAAAAGTAAATAAAGCAAAAGTATCTAGATACAATTAGCGTTTTAAAAGGTGCTTAACAAAAATAATTAATAATAAAAAATATGTAAAAAAAATCTATGCTAAATTTAATTTAATTAATTCGTTTTTAGTTCTAACTTCACAAAAAAAAAAAAAAAAAATTCTAGCGCTACTTTCTATTTCGTTAAAAAAAAATATTCTTTCAAGCTTGGCTTAAGCTATAAAAACCACAAACTTGGTTTCATTGGGAATTGCTGCGTTTTATACAAGAATAAAAACAACAACAAAGTTCATAAAAAAGCAATAAATTTTTAATTAAACATTTTTAAATATTAATTTCCAATTAGACGCGTAAAAAATAATAAAGTTCCTTCATACAATTTTTTTTTTTTTTTTTTATGAAATATCTCAAAACATTTCCCATAATTAAAAAAAAAAAAAATAAATAAATAAACAAAAAATAAAGAAGCACGAAAAATACAAATTTAAGTGCGTCTGCGGTTTATATGTGCGAAATTTTTTATGTTTTTTGATATGTTCTTGCGTGCCACAGAATTGGAAAGCGTGAAAATGTGTTTTATTAGAATTTTTAATAAATTGCCTTCTTAATGGCGCACTTTGGCTCGAAGGCACGCACACTTTACAAAACAACAACAACAACAACAATAATAATATAGGCAACGGCTTGTGGCATTCAACAGCATCACGCAAAACTTCCAGCTACTTAAAATGAAATGGCATCAAATCAAATAGCAAATGTATCTTGTATCTACAAATGCGTATGTGTAAATAGTTAAGCATTTCATTTATTTGTTTTAATGTAAATAAATAATACAAAAAAAAAAAAAAACATTTATTTAAATAAACAAAAATAATAATAATTATAACTTTAAATAAATAAAATAATTATTCAATTAGCAAAATATAAATAAAAGTGTTTATAAATAGTGTAAAAAAAAAAAAAAGTATCTTTTACTTTTTTAATTAAATGTTTGAATGATTGCGCTAACGTATGCAAGCGATAATACACAAGTTTCGGTGCAAAACGGGTAAATTATACAAAGAAGATACAAATTCTTTAAGTGTTAATAAGGCGCGTTCTAATTAGATAAATTTTTGTGTTAAATAATATAATAAGCTGTAAATATAAAAAAAAAAAGTAACAGAATCGACAACGCTTTCCAAAAATTATAATCATAAAAAATTCATAAGCTTAGTTTAGATAAAAATAGAAATCATAAAATTAGGTATGGGACCAAAGCAGTGAATAAAAACTTCCAGATTTTATACAGAAAAAAAAACAAAAAAATATTTCAACAAAATGGATTACGATAGCAAATTGGAAGAGGCACAAGCCTTGAGCATAAATAACAACATAAATACGGGAACATAAGCACAGATGAATTTCTGGCAGTCTTCACAACAACAACAACAACATCAAAAACCACAACAACAGCAGCAGCAGCAGTTGCAGCAGCAGAAACAACTGCAAAATCTATTGCAACACATGCAAAACAATTCCGATCCTCCGCCGCTTCAGTCTCCGTTGCTGATGCTGTAACGCTTGATCCGCCGGTGATCACCGTCGATGGACAATATACGTTTGCCAATATGCTTGATCTGACAACAAGCAATCCGTTTATGATAAATGATAGCAACTATTTTTTTAATGGTAGCCTAAATTTTGGTGGTGTTGGCATCAATCAAACAACAAATTTAAGCGATCTGGGCAATATGAGCAGCATTGCTGTTAATGGAAGCAATCTGACCGAAGTACACTGGGATGGACGTTATCCAAGCGGTTATACGTTGACGCACATTATTATTGCCTCAATTATTGTCACAATTTTAATGATCATCATTGTCGTTGGCAATATGCTTGTGATCATTGCCATTGCCACCGAGAAATCATTGAAAAATATACAAAATTGGTTTATTGCTTCGTTGGCAGTTGCGGATTTTTTTCTTGGTCTCATCATAATGCCATTCTCATTGGCCAATGAATTGATGGGTTATTGGATCTTTGGCAGTTGGTGGTGTGATATACATTCGGCAGCGGATGTACTACTTTGTACTGCTTCAATAATGAATTTGTGCTTAATTTCACTCGATCGCTATTGGAGTATAACGAAAGCAGTCGATTATCTTAAGTCAAGAACGCCGGCACGTGCAGCTGTCATGATAACAGCGGTTTGGATTATGTCTGCGCTCATTTGTATACCGCCGCTTTTGGGTTGGAAGGTGAAATCACCAGCGGGACCGTTGCCGCAGTGTAAGGTAAGTGATGCCAGCTCAATATCTTTTTTTTTTTTTTTTTAAATGTCAAAGTATCTTTTGCATTGCAGTAAATTGGCTGCATTGTTATTTTCAAGTACATACTCGTATCTAATAAAGTAATCAACACAATTGAAATTCAAATGGCGCAAATATGCATTATAAAGAAAATATAAATTGTTGGCATGTTCCATTCTATTTAAAAACAAACCGAAATTGCTTAATAATAATGCACAAGTACAAATATATATTTTTTTCTTTTGTTTGCCGCTAGCTTTTGTTCATTTGAAATGTATCTTTCGGTGTTTGCGTTTGCAAATATTTATGCAGATAAGTGGCTGCCACTAGTTTAATTTGCTAGCTGCGTGCCTTATTTCAAGTGCACACAATAAATTCGTATCTAAACAATTTCTCATCTTTGCTTAAATTTCTTCGGTTTAAATACATTTTTTTATCAATTGTTTTCTTTTCCTAAGCTGTTAACTCTTTTATAAATAAATTTGAAAATAGATAGATAATTATCGATATACCAGTACATATGTATAACGATATATTATTGATATCAGATAGTTTTGATAGTAAACTTTTTGTTAGACGAGTTTTTTTTGGATTAACCAAGACTTCGTCTTAGTTTTTACATTCTTTTCACGTTTAAGGGTATATCAGGTTTCTGGAATGTGTATAACAGGCAAAGTAGCCATAATAGATATCATACAGTATTTATATTATCCCTGATCAGCATTAAAAAGATAGTTAATTTAGCTTTGTCTATCTGTTCGTCTGTCCTGAAGTCTGCCGTATGAAAATAATTATCTCAGAGACTATTAAGATAGGACCACCATATGAACTCTAAAATTTTTATTAATTAAGCCAATGATAGCCTCAATAAAATATTCCAATTTGGCCGACACCAAAAAGGTGTAAATTATGCCTACCCTACAACTACACCCAACTACATCAGTCAGGCTCCCATTTTCGAAATGACTGATTAAGTCTTCAAATAAATTCTTATATTCTTAAAATTCTTTGCGTGATCGGTAGAATTGGCATAAATTGTGTTCAAAGGCCTCAACTGGTTCGTGTGTTACATCCAAATTATTCATAGAGTTAATTTTTCATGAGCCTTGTTGATGTCACATATCCGATCAAGCAGAAACTGTATTGTTATGCTTTAACTGTTTGAGAATTATATAAGAATTTATTTGAAAACTAAATCACTCATTTCGAAAATGGCAGCCTGACTATGTGTAGACTTTTTTATGAAAAACTTTTTAGTTTCTTATAAGGGAATTGACAAATTGTCATGTTAAGCACAACAAAATTTATGAAATTGGTACCTGAACGGCATAAATATTTTGTCCCGATCCCGCCCATTTTCAAATTATTGGGGTTCTAATTTTTTTTTTTTGTTTTTTTTTAAGAGTAATATAAAAAAAAAAAATATATAAGATAATTTTTTTTAATTTTTTTTTTATTTTTTTGTAAAGTTAATTTTGGTTTTTTTTTTTTTTGGTATATAAAAAAAAATTATTTTTTTTTTTACTGGTAAAGAACTTGTCTAGAAAATTTTTGAACTAGTTTAAAAAGTTTTATTTGTGTCAACATATTATTTGTGGTTCCACCGATAATGATTTTTGGAAATGGACTTTTGTGTAACATTTCAACTAATTTTAACATTTCATTCGATCAGCAGTTAGA
The DNA here is from genome assembly GCA_018903435.1 of Leucophenga varia. Taxonomy (NCBI): domain Eukaryota; kingdom Metazoa; phylum Arthropoda; class Insecta; order Diptera; family Drosophilidae; genus Leucophenga; species Leucophenga varia. The sequence continues at coordinate 113,834 of JAEIFJ010000819.1, forward strand.
ACTTCGTTAAGTGTCTCAACAAGTAATAAACTAAGTTCCCCTAAGAACATCAACCCTCGGTAAATGGTTCTAAAATACTATTTAACATAGTATAAATTGAGTTCCCAGCCAAAATGAGAAGTATCTATAAACAAAAGAAGTGCGGATATATTTTTCATTTTTAATGTATACGAGTATTTACGTACATTTATTTATTTATTTTAAATTGAGTTTTTTAAAGAACCCTGAGCAAAGTCGGGTCTCGAGAAAAATTTCAGGACTTGAGTTTATTTCTTGATACCTCGAAAACCTTTGATACGATTGCGCCCAACTCGCGGGATAATATGGAATTCCCGCCAGTCGCCCATCTCTACTTGAAACCACATAAACATATAATCCCGTCGAAAAGATATACCTATATTTGTCATTTTTATGAAAATTTTTATCTTTTTGTATTAATTTTTTTTTTTTTTTTCAAAAATTTGTTTGAAAAAGAATGATACCAAGGTTGAACATTTTTATGGATTCAAACAATTAGATTCTCGTAGTCGAGCATACTCAACTGCAAAAATCGTTCTTATTTTCTTTTGTATTTACTTAAGAAACTTGATTATATTTGATATATTAATATAAGTATCGAATAAAGTATCGATTAATATCGATAAATTCGAGAAATTTCCCAACTTGTTGTAGACTTTATAAGGTTCATATTATTGATCCCTCCGCCATCAAGTTCGACCATCCTGCTATCTTCCATATGAGTCGATATCGGAGACTAATAAAGATATAGGTAAAAACTTCAAACTTAACTTTGATTCTCTTTTAGATCTTTTCCGGTTTGCATCTGCTGTTCTTTTTGGTGGCAAAAAATAAAATAAAAATAAAATTTTCCTGTTTATTTTTAAATTTATTTATTTTTTCTTTGATTGTAGCGAGACCGCAATATATTGAGGCTAGTATTAAAACATACAAAAATCAAAAAATTATTTTAAAGCAAAAGTCAAAAATTGACTTCATTCAATGACCGAATGTGCCTTATGCGTTATTTTGAAGCTCTAGAATTATTCTTGTATTCTTGCCTTTAAAATGAAACTGGTTTGGGACGAATCGGTTGGGTGGTTTCAAAGTCGAAAGCGGACATAGAAACATTTTTACTATTTCATATATATGTGAATTATATTTTTATACGTAAAATTATTGAGTTTTCTTATGAAAAACTTTTCTATTTTTTTTTTTAAATTTGAGGTTTTTGAAAACGATAATTTATTTATTCCGTCGGATAAATATAAATAACCTTGATGTTTTTAATCTAAGTAATAAATAACGCACTATGATATAAAAATTCAATTATTTCTTGTCCAAGTGGAAAGAAATAAATCTTAATAAAAATAAAAAATTTAATCAAATCAATAAAAATTGTTTAAGAAAAAAATAAAATAGAAAAATTTTTCTCTTATACAATTTTTTTTTACTTTTATTAAATTTTCTTCGCTTTATGCTTTCTATAAACTTTTTTAAGCTACTCAATATTTTTTCAGTGACTTTATTTAAACTTAGTGCCGGTTTTATTGTTGTTGTTGTTGTTGTTTTTGTTGCAAGGATTTCTACTTGCTGTTGTGGCTATAAACACTTTTAACTTGTGCACCGCAAAATGCCAAACGCTTGTTTTGCCACAGCACGAAAAGATACAATAACTACTTTGGTGTTGAGATACTTTTACTTCTACATAGTAGCCTTGATGTTGCCGTTTGCTGTTGCTTTTGCTGTTCATGTTGAACGTAAAGTATGCACTTTTCAAATATTAAACTTTGTCCACAAAAACACTCAAAGGTTGAGTGCATTGTCGTCCTCGTTGCCTTCTTTCAACAATTTTAAAGCAGACATCCTTCAGTTTGCTCTTAGCAGTAATCGTAGTAACATTCTATGCCATACTTACTCGTGCCACTACTACAACGATCGATCTATCTATTCCTCTATCCATCTATCTATGCTATCTTTCTATATATCGTATCTATGTATCTATCTATCGATTGCTTCAACTTTCAATAAACTACTCAATATTTGCTGCTAAACCGATATACTTTGCTGTCTGTCGAATAGCTTAATAACTAAAACTCGTTGAACGCTTAGTTTCACTTGGCTTTCTTGTACAGAAATTGCATTTGCATCTATATTGAATTTTGTTCAATGTTTAGAGCAAAAGCTTACTTTACATTATGTGTATATGTGTGTGTGTGTGTGTATCTATGTGTATGTATCTGCATATATTGATAGTAAATTAGTTTTTCTCAAAGTGTGCTCGAATTCATTTAAAATGCAATAAAGCGCTTATGCAATTTTAATTATGTGCAACACTAAACTAACAAAATGAAGAGTATGAAAAAAATAAAAAATAAGAAACATGAACAATATTTAAGAGAAAATATGTTAATCAAGCTTTTATCTTTGCTATTATATCGTAAAAAAGGTTAACTTCAAATTATTTATTGCAATCACGATAAGAATATTTTGCTTTTTTATTTGATTTTATTTTTTTCCAAAAAGATAAAAAAGGTAGGAAAAAAAAGCGAGAAGGCAGCAAAGCAGAAGAAATTTTGCTTGTTTTAGGAATTTTGATTAATTTTAGTATAGCATTCGTAATTGAGTGTGCCGGTCATAAAGAAAAAAAAAAAACAAATAAAAAAGAAAAAGGACTTTGAGCGTTGCAAGCTGGCTGATTCTTCTGTCTGTCTGTCTGAAAGGATAACCAATCTTGAGTGGCACGAAGTAAAGAAATAAAATACAAAAAACGAAAAACAAAAAAACGCTTATAGCATAAATTTGAACTTAAAATTCAAATTAACCTTGAGACGCTGAAATGTGATGAGAAAGGATTGCATAAAACGGATGCTTGATTGGATGCTTTGAATTATAAAACTTTAGAATTGCCATTTTGCTGATAAAGAATTTTTTTAATTTACATTTTTAAGAAAGGAAAAAAAATGTAAAATTATTTAAAGTGGTTGGCATAGCACGGTTTGATGTTTATTGTACAAATAAATACAGCTTAAAATATTTTTATTTTTAAAGTGCGTAAAGATTAGAAAATGTAGGAGATTCATATATTGAAATGCATCTTTCATCTTATCAGTCAGTAGTACCATTCGCATCTATAAATATAAACTAGTCATGGGAATGGGCTGTGCCTTTGTCGTGGTCCATCGTAACCCATACATTCTTTCGTGTTTCAAAATATGTCGTGCGTGTTCTTAGCCCAAAGAAACACGAAAGGCAAAATAAAAAAATACGAACGAAAAATGTTATATATATTTTAAATTTAATTTAAACTGATTTCTGGTCTAATTGGAAAGCGATTTTTAAACAATGAAATAGTAAAAATGTTTCTATGTCCACTATGGACGTTGAAACCATCCAACCGGTGAGTCCCAAACTGTTTTCATTGAAAGGTAACAATGCAAGCATAATAATACACCACTAAAACAATGCATTTGACACATTCGGTAAATTCATTATGTCAATTTTCCACTTATCCCTTGATTTTTTTTTATGTTTGTATGCTAGCCCTAACATATTGTGGTCTTGCTGCAATAAAAAATGTATTTTTAGTGCTGTTTTGTACAATTCTGCATACTAGCCCCTAATCATCTTTTGGTTACGCTTCAATCAAACAAAAAAAGTACAAAAATTTTACCAAAAAAAGATCTGCAATATCCCAAATATATGGCAGATGCAAAAACGGGAAAGAGTCGGAAGAGCAGCACAAATGCCCGTACAATAAAGTATGCATCGGGTATCCGGTGAAGAAAATTTATTCATAATTAAAGATTTTTTTATTATTCGATCGATGGACCCATCGGGATTTGAACCAAAAACATTGAAAACTGTTGGCAGGGTAGTTTATTGTCCAAGCCAATTTGAAATTAATTGAACGGGTGAAAACAATCTATTAAAAATATAACTTTTTTTTTTTTAATTTAGGGTCGGGCTTTTCAAGATTTCGTGTCATGCTTGGCTGTTTTTTATACCCGCCACACATAGTGTGAAGGGTATATTCATTTGTCTGAAAGTTTGTAACGCATTAAAGGAGACGTCGTAGACCATAAAGTATATATATTCTTGATCAGCTCGACGAGACGAATCGATCTAGCTATGTCCGTCTGTCCGTCTGTCCGTCTGTCTGTCTGTATATTTCTAGGCATCTTTTTTCGTTGAAGATATAAAGATATTAAGCTGAAATTTGGAACTTAAGCTTTTCTCGGCAACGACTATTATGAGTTCGAGAATTAGAGTGCCACGCCCATTTTTAGGTATAGCCCCCATACAAACTTTCCGTTTTTTTCCGATTTTTGTATAAAAATTGTAATTATTTATGAATGTACTCGCTCCCAATTGTGTAAAAATATTTCTTTTGTCATCCAGTGTTAAAACCAAGATGCCACGCCCTCTTTTAGGCATAGCCCCGATATAAACTTTCCGTTTTCCGATTTTTTTGTATGAAAATAGTTATTATTTATGCATAAATTCACTCCAATTTGGCTAAAAACATTCTAATGTCATCCAATGTCAAATCAGATGAGCCACGCCCATTTTTTGGTATAGCCCCCATAAAAATTTCCGTCCATTTTCGAATTTTTGTATGAAAATGGTTACTATTTATTCATGAATTTCCTCCATATTTGATAAAAACTCTTCCAATATCATGGTGCCACGCCCATTTTTAGGTGTTTCTTCCATACAAACTTAACGCCCATTTCCAGATATTTTCGAGAAATATGTTGTTATACATATCTGTATTCTTAGCTCAAAATTTTAAATAAATACTGTGTGTAAACTTGGGTGACCACTGATGATTACTCATAAACTCTTTTACGATTCGTGTGGCGGGTATTTAAGCTTCGGTTCTACCGAAGTTAACGTTTTTTCTTGTTTTTTTTTTTAAATGTTCGGATCGTGTCGGGCTAACACGATCCATCCCCATCTCTAATATAAACCTTTTTAGCCATATTCTAGTTTTTATTTACTTTAACTCTGTTAAATGAAACAAATTTATATTTATATACAGCATTGAGTTGACTTTAAATTTATAATGTTTTTTTATTGAGAAGTGTCAGAGTTTAAGTAAAAAAGTCTTTAAAAATATGTGTATTTTAATTTTGCAGAATCGTTATTCTTCGCGAAAACAAACCGATCAAAAAGGATGCCAACTTGCGCAAAATGAACTCTTACAATTTTCGAAGATAAATTTCAATCAAATAAGTAACCGCATTTTCAATTATTATCGAAGTAAAACAAATAATTTTATTTTAAATTAAATGCGAAACAACCAAGATTTTGCGTTTGGGAGCAGTGTTTGCATAAAATAGTCTGAGTTGGCAGGTTAGTGTGTTAGTGATGGGAAACTAATGATAATTTGAAAAGGCGAAAGTTGATGCTAGTTTTTTTTATTGTCATTTTGTGACAATTGTATTAGAAGAATAATATTATTTATGTGAACATTGTCTCAAAAATTCTAAACTAAATTGTACTAACGATAATGTCATTGATAATTGATCCGCACTAACAAAACTGAGTTAATTGGCATGGTAATTATTTTGAATATTCTTAGGTTTGATTTAAATCGACCAAATTTATTTCTTGTTTTAATTTATTGTTTGAGTCATAAAAAATCTTTTTAAAAATTATGAAAATTTAGAATCTATAAAAGCGTACGAAATTTTTTATGCATAATGACAGAAATATTGGCAAAACTGTCTTCGAACAATGAAATGTTACTCGAGATTTGAAAGACAGCCCAGATAATAAATTATGAACATAATAATTTTCCATTCTAAGTAGATTCATTTAAATTTTACCAATTTACCAAAAATGAACATACGATTCGCCAAAAATCAACATTTTGAAATTCAAACTAATTTAATTATACACAAAATAAACCAACGAATTAATCTACATACTTTGTGTACAACCTCTGTCTACATACACACACATATACACATGTACACACACATATATGCAACAAAATATTAATGCAAACTAAAAGCATAAATATACAACAAAAACAAAAGTCATGCTGTATGCCGCTGCTTCATAGCGACGCGCAAAAAGTTGACTTCAAAATTTTATAGATCAAACAGTTCAGTTCATGGTGAACATTTTAATTATGACGATACGTGTATGCTTTTGCATGGCATGAATATCCTTGTTGACTTAAATAGGGTCTCACTGGAGGTGATGTCAACGCGTTGTCGCTGAAAAACCAATATCAATTATAAAAACACACACACACACGCAGACACATATATATGAGAAAGTGCCTATAAATTTAAAGCATACTTATGCTTTGAATTCGTACTATATATTTTGTCACTTGGCAGTCGCTTTTAATTAATGAAATAACATATTTTCAATACATTTTTTGTTGTTGATTACATGACTACAGCTTCTTAGAACTGATTTGACAAAATCATTTTAATTATTTCATTAAAAGCAATTAGCGTGTTTTTCTTCTAATTTTATTGATATTAAATTTTTCTTTGGTTTTACTTTATGAGTCATTCTAATGATTTGTGCAATGCTTTCGACTAATGAACATGTTCATTCATCACCTCTCTTGTCACACATCGCATCGAATCGCATCGGCTCGCTCGCTCTTGTCTAATGAGTGACAGTAATTGACGTATATGGTTTCCTTGTGCCTGCTTAATCTATACTAGAGTTATGATGTCGATGAATACAAACACATACAAACACATTTATACGAAAATCTATTTTGGTGTTGATATTTACATGTCTAAGCAGCCCATCAGTGTCACGCTCAAACTATTCTAATAATATAAAAATATTTTGATAACTTTTATTATGATTATAATAAATTAAGCAGGCTTTAGTTGGTTCAAAGATAATGTTTTGCAAATGATTATCAACGGATAGATAACAATAATAACAACAAACTCGTGGGATTGCAGTTATTTAAATTATTTTGATAGTTGTTAAGAAGTAAAGCAAATAAATCGTGCTCAAATTCTGATTTAAATTAGATTTAAATTGTAAGTGAGTAACTTAAAATGTGTTGAAAATTATGAAAAGCTTAACTTTCGGTTTCGAGATAATTGGAGAGCCATACCGAGAAAATATACTCAGAGAAAAATGTCTGAAAGTGCTTAATTGTAATAGGAAAAATTATTTAAAAACTCAGCCTAGTAAAATATGGTTTAAATTTTAGGAATAATAATCATAATAGTCCTAACTATTATAGGTCTAACAAGGAACACTACGGATTTGAATGAATCAAGGCTTTTTTTTTTAGATATGGCAAAGTGTTGGATACGTATTTTTTTGTTATGTGCAAAGGGTCAAATTGAAGAGAAGAAAACCATCTCTTAAGTACTTAACTTTGATGGATGTAGGCACTCAACTCTATACAGAGAATTAAAAGCAGGGTAGTCTAACAGCAATTAATGGGTTTTAGAAAACTGGATAATAGACTTTAGAACTTTTAAATATCTCAAAAAAGTTTTCGAAAAAAAGCTTTTTTGGACCTACCCTGGCCGACATACCTACTTCAAAGTTTTAATACTCAAGGGATGATTTTTACCCTTAAGTTTGAGCCTTTGCATATAACAAAAAATACGTTTCCAATATCTTTCCATATTTTCAAAAGAAAAACCTTGATTCACTCGAATCTGTGAGACCGGGCTCCGTAGTGTTGCTTGTAAGATCGCAGTCTTGAGATTTTCTCCACACCTTTTGGCACGCGCATAACCTTTGTCAAACCACAAACATTGTAATATAATCTATGGCCTATTGTGATGTCTTTGGAAGTAGCATTCTGCCGGACGTTGGATTGATTTTTTAAATCATTGGATTAAATTTCATTTTGACCAAGCTTTGGCTTTTACATTTGTTATTTATTTAGTTATGACTTTTTAATTGAACAATTTAATAATTTTATGGTTATAGTCTTTGAGACAATGAGTGATAATGGTTTTTTAGGGTTTGAAATGAAAGCCTCTGGTCTTTCGAAATTGATCAACATTTATTTAACATCTTACCTAGACCTTTGACAGCCAATTTGGGGTTTGCTAAATGGTAGGGTGAAACGTGCTTGAGAAATTTCAAATCAGTTAGGGTATTCTGCTTCAAACATATGAATTGATATTTTATATTTTTATATTTTTTTTAGATATAAAGTATTCACATTAACGTTGATATTGTATATCAGATGAAATTTTAAAGCTATGTATGTGGAGCTTTTGATAGCCTAAATGTTTTATTCCTTATTGAACACTGGTATCCTGGTAGCCCAGGTTCAAATATCGTAGAATTTTTTTATCTTTCGATAATTTTTGAAAATGCTTATAAAATAATATCCAAGGTTTAAACTGGAGATGGAGATGGGCTGTGTTAGCCCGACCCGAAAATGATTTTTAAAAAAAGTTGTTCGGGCAACGGACACGCACGACATTTTTGCAAACACTGTAATTAAAACAACATATGCATTACAATAATTTGTAATTCATGAGTAAACTTTCCGGAATAAATAATAAATTTTATAGCAGTGAAGCGGGCTGATGAGTTGTCGTAGCTTGCAATGAAACAGCGCTGTCCCCGCTGCCTTTCCATTTTTATTTTCTCCATTGTTGTTACTTTTTTCATTGAAAATAGTTTATCTAAACATTTTTTGACCAGACCTTGAGCCTGCTAAAATTCATAATAAAAATAATTACAGATTGCTTAGATTTATAGTAAAAGCATAATATTACACAAAAAGATTATTAAAAAATATTTTTTTTATTCTGTGGTTTTTATAGATTTCATCTGTGAACTTTTTAATATCATTCATTCTGAATTAAAATTTCAAATCAATCAGGGGTGTCAGGGAAATCTCAACTCAATTACAGTCCAATTCCCAATTTGCGATTTGGTTAGACCGATAACCTTTAAATTTCTAACCGATAGCAGTTTTTGTCATGTACAATGGATTGGGCTACAATTCTTTTTTTTTTTGTAAATCAGAAGTCTCTTTGATAATTCTAAAAATATCGCCAATAATATTTCTATCTCACTTCCACACTACTTTTAAGTGTTTTATATATACAAAATGAGCTTTTAATGTTTTTTATTTAATTTTTTTTTCCAAGAAATTTTCGTTTGAATCTTTAAATGTATGTATTATGAAATATGTTAGTCAAATAACATATAACCACAATGGAATGGTCAAATGGACAAAAATAAATATAAAACCCACTCCATAAACACCCAAAGGGACATTTGGCCGAAATCTTATGATAATACATGCGTAACCAACAACAACAACAAAAGCACTATACAAGAGAAAAGTGACTTTGTTATGCTAATCCTTAAAGGACAAATAATTTATTGATATATTGAACAAATATTGTTCACTTTTATGACATTTGGCGTTAGGCCAAAAAGGACATTCAAGTTTGCATGAAAAAAAATATGCTTTAAATGAAAAAAAAATATATTTAGTTATCTAAATATAGTAACAGCCTCAAACAAAAAATATTTTAAGCCCACACAAATAAACGCTGATAGGTAGCAAGTTATTCATTTACTTATTAAGCCACAAAAAAAAAAATGAAAAAAAATAGAGGTGACATGAATGGCAAAAAAAAAATTGACTAAAAATGAAAAAATATAAAAGCACAGAAAAATATAAGCTTTAAGCAAGCCAAACAATTGCAAACGCGCAATAATCTCAAAAATTTCTGACACTAATCTCAGCTTAGGAACTTTGTCTTTTATTTTAATAAAATCGACAGCCACGAAACAGAAAGAAAAAAAAAGTAAAGTCAAGCAAGTTGAAGCCATTGCCAAGATGCCAAAGTAACAGCAGATTATGTGGCAAAGACAGACAGACAGACGGACAGACAGAGAAGTAATGAAGGCGGAAAAGTGTAAAAGTTGTATGTAGCCAAGAGGAAGTAACATATGCAACACACACACAAACACACTAATTCATGCACATAGATACGATAAGCAAAATGAAGTACAACTACAAATAAGTTTTTTTAGACGAACTTTTCTGCTTGCTTTGTATATTTTTTTCCTTGTTGAGGGCATATTCGCTTTTGTTGAAAAGTATTTTTTTTTGGTTGCAAGTTAATATTATTTTATGCTTCAGATAAAAACTTATGCTAAATGTGCTGCTTATAATTCGGCTAAATAAAAAAAAAAAATAAGAAAACAAACAAAAAAAAAAAAAAGGCAAGAACGTTATTTACAAGGCACGCGCGTGAGCACAACAAAGCACAACAAAGCACAACAAAGCAAATAGACACCCAGAGACATGATAATACTCTCTATAAAGTCGCTGTAATAATATATAAAAATATATAAAGAAAAGCCACAAGTATTCAAATATGTGCTACGTGTGGTATTTTTAAATTACTCTAAATGTAAAAAATTCCAAGAAAATGGAAAAAATTGAAAACGGAAAAAAATTTGTTTAGTGATTTAATTTAGGCGCAGCGAAATGAGATTATTGTGCAGATCTGACTATACGCGTAAAGTGCTTAATGGCTTATATAAAGGATTTTTTTTTTTGCATTTTTATTGAAAAAAAAGAAAACAAAAAGTGAAAACAGGTGTAACAAGTTGACTATTTGTTACGTTATAGTGTATACATTTACGGCGAAAATTGTGTCAAAAAATTTTATTAAGTGTGAATCATTTTCATAGAATCCTTGGTTCTTATTATAACTTTTAAAGGATGTGAAGAGGTTTCGATTGGGTACAATAAAATAGCATTCTATACCTATATCAATTGCTTTTGGAAATGTTCGAAGAAATAGAAATGCTATCGAAAACATCTATGGTTTGTTGAGAAAAAACCAGGGCTGCAAACCGGTTTTAATCCGAACTGGTTTTTGGACCGAACCACAGCATTTTCGAACGTGTTTTCCAAACCATAAAATGAACCAGTTCTTCTGAGAAAATTGGTTTTGAACCAATAACTTTCGAATCTTCATATAAGAACGTTCGGTTCAAACCGGTTCTTGAGTATGATTTACACTTAATTATGACGAAGTATTTGCGAAAATGTTGAAAATGTTAATACAAGTTCTCGTAAATGTGATAATATTAAAACCAATAGATAGGGGTGGTCTCTAAATTTAAAGTGGTCCGGTTTTCCGATCGTCAGTTCATCATTAGGATAAAAATCCATTAATTTGAATATCACTTTGGGATCGTTAAAGAGCGCTATGTACTATGAAAATGTACATAAGTCACAGTGCTCCAGATTGTTCAAAATTTTTAGCAATCACAAATATTATATCTACAACTGTTAAATAGTTGCTCATATCAAATAGGCAAAATTTTTTTAGTTTATTTCAGGCTAAGTTTTTTTGAACATATGCATTACTTGAACCGTGGTTTGACACTGGCTAAAAACTCGGTTCATGAACCAAACCAGTGGTTCAAGGGCATCGCGAACTACTGAACCGAACCCTCCAACGGTTTTGGGGTTTGCAGCCCACTCGCCAATTTAAAGGTATATCTGTATAAATTTACTTGGAACTGTAATACTTCAAATAGTTTTTAATGGCCTTTGCCGATTTTTTGGGATCTCCTTGATTTTATGAACTAAAGGAAAGTCTGTGTTCAGTTTTAGAGTGGTGAATTTTAAGGGACCATACTTTAAAATTATTTGTTCTTAGACTATTTTATTAGTGTACCATACATGAACGGGCCTACTTCCAAGTAAGGATTGTATAGAGGCTACCATCTTAAAATGTATTTAGAAAAAAATGTGTACAAAAAAAAAAAAAAAAGTTTTATAAAAGAGTTTTTTCTTTCTGGAGATGCCTGAAATCCGAATCCAGTGTCAAACTGATTTTTTTTTTTTCTTAGGGGAGCTAAAACTCAGTAAACTTCGATTTTTAATTTTTAATACGTTTTAGAAAAAAAACTAAGACCTTTCGAACATTATATATAATATTTTCCATTTCCGATCCTCTCTGTGTGTATTTTCAAGATAAATAAAATTGTTTTTTTTTTTTAATTTATAAATTTTATTGAAGTTTTGTTACACTGTTCTGTTTGAAAGGTACATTTGACAACCTTTACAGTCGCATTTTAAGGAATAAATCCGATGTTTGACGGAACCCAACAATAATCAAGTTATTCAACGTTTTAAAACGAGTTTTCATAAAGTTAGAATTTTCTTAGAATTTTTAAAGATAAAATTTTGTATTTTTTGTATAAATTTAAAATTTACTTCAAATTTTTTGCAGAATCGTTTTCAATTTATTTTCAAATTTGTTTTAATATCAAATTCAATATTTATTTTATTTTTTATGTCAAAAATGGGCTTTTGGCCACCTTTCGATTTTACCTAACAATCTGATGGCAGTTGAGCAGTTATCGATGTCTAAAAAAATCCAATATATAAAAGTATTGTGAATGGTATTGAAAAAAAGAAGATACTTTTGTATCTGCTCATAAGCTGTCATATTTTTACTCTTGAGCATAAAATTTCTCATTGATCAATTAGAGAATTGTTTGTATAACACTCGATAGTGTTGAGCTTTATTTGATACCCGTTTTCAGATGTTCATGTATTCTTTTCAGACGATTTTATCTAAAACTCTAACCAAAATGCTAAAAACTGCCAAAATTTCGATGAAATGTATGAAAAATTCGATAAGTTAGAAGCTGCCTTTTTCCCATTTATTGATAAACAAAAATAAATAAATAAAAAGTTAATGTAAATATTTGTATGCGAATTATGAATTCAAAATGATAATAATATTAAGTATACGCCTGATGTGCCTAGAATAGCAATGTGTGAGCTGAAGAAATGCGTATGGCAGAAAATTGAAATACATTTAAGACGAAAAGCTAACATGCAAATAGACAGTATTGTCGCATGATGATAAGACGGACGGACAGCATAAATATGGCCGCAAGATGTTTGATAATGTCTTTTTTGTTTTGAATGTTTTTCTTTTTTTCTTCGGGATGATGGCGAACAAGCGAACGGAAGTAAAAACGTGATTGCTATAAAATAAACGAATAAAGGAAGTAGAAACGGAAATTAGCAAACGATTTGCTTGACTTTGAACGCATTGAAGAACTTAAAAAGTCGAATAAGAGTGCAATGCGTCTTTAAGCAGATTGAATTGACTTGAGGCAATATTTTGGCGTGCTTTAAGATTTTCTGCTTGATTTTTTTTTATGGAGGAAATTAAAGCCAAGCAAAATATTGCTCGAATATCTTAAAAATCAAATTGTTCACATTTATTAAATGAAGCACATTTTTAGGCGAAATAATTGTTTTTTTTTTTTTTTTTTTTGTAGCTGTTGCATATTATTTTATTTTTAATGATATCCTGCTATAAACCCATCAAGGATGTAATAACACAGTTCAATGATTGCAATTTACTTTAATGTTAGCAAAGGCATTTAACAAAAAAAAAAAAAAAAAATATGCTTAGCAACGGCAAAATCATTTACACGGTTTACAGTAGAAAAAAAAAAAAAAAAATAAAAGAAAATGAACCTAACAAATGTTTACTATTATGAAATATAAATGCGGCTGATTATGATCTTAACAAGCGTTAAAAAAATGAGAAAAAAAAGAATCTTAAAACGTGCCATTTTAACAATCTAAGTAACCTTTTTTCCTTCTGTTTTTTTCTTTCATGTATTTATGTGAATTGAATGTACCCAAAAATGTGAAAAAGGCAAAGTAATAATAGAAAAATAAGCTTAGAAAAAAAAATCTCTGTAATAATGATGGGCACACACAAAACTACTACTTGGCCATATCTTTTTTTTTTTTTTGTTAGAACGCATTATATACTTTTTTTCTTTGCGTTTCTATTTGTAGCCGTAAGTCTTTGATAAGAGTGTATATAGCATTTCAGAAATTTCAATATTTTAGCACTCAAACACGCAAAATCTTGAATATTTTTATATATGTCTATGCACATATACAGGGTGTTTCGAAAGAATGACGCTTTAGCGCACACTAAGCTTCAAGCGGTTACAAGGTTTGATGAAAATGTTAAGAAAAACTAAGTCTGGTTCTTAATTCGTAAATATTTTAAGCATCCAAAAACTGCAAAAATTTGAAATCCTATCTAATTGTTTTCCGGCGATAAAATATAGATTTAAAATTTGGTGTTTCGATTTTAATGCTAAAAAAAAAATTCAAAAAGCAAGAAAGTCTAATAGCAGAGCTTGTAGTTCTCGTCAAATAAAACAAAACTGCATTTTTTAAAACTGCAAAATTTGACTTTATTATTAAAAAAAAAAATTATTTTCTCCTTTTTCAGATACGTGCCAATATCTCCGTTAACTTCGAATCGAAATTTATTTTTCAACTGTTTTGGAAAGAAAAAAACTAAGAGCTTTTGACCGAAATATGTCATATTATAACATTTCAGATCCTATATGTGTATATCTTCAAATCAAACGAATTGTTTTTTTTCATGAATTTTTCAATTTTGTTGATGTTTGGCTGCACTTTTCGTTTGAAAGCTAAATTTATGGTAATTAGTTGCACATTTGTAAATAAAACGGAAGTTAAATGGAAAAATCTGTCAATAATTGAACAAGTTATTTAAGTTTTTCTAAAAACAAATTTTGAAAACAACACTTTTTAACAATTTTTATTAGAAAATTAGAATATTTTTTTAGAATAAATTTGTTTCCAGAAGAAATCTGTTCTCTTCAAAAAAAAAATTAATAAATTGACTTCATGAATGAACCGAAATTTCCCAATGCATTATTTTAGTGGCATTTTAATTTACTTGCATTGTTGTCTTTCAAATGAAACCGGTTTGGGACACATGGGTTGCATAGTTTCAACGTCCATAGCGGACATAGAAACATTTTTATTATATTTTGTATATAGATAGATATAGGTCAAAAGCTTTAAGTTTTTTCTTTGCAAAACAGTTTAAAAAATTAATTTCGATGCTTAGTTGACGAATTTTTTTAATCATAATTCCAGATATTGGGCAAATTCCGTCTTTGAGATGTTTGCAAAGCTTCTATTCAGTCTTAGTTCTCTTCAAAATGTCTAAAAAAAAACAACAAAAATTAGACCCTTTATAAAATTCACGTTTGCCCAAAGTCATGCACACTCAACGCGCTCACACATTGCCACTTGAAAAACAGGCTTTCGGTTTACTCGTTTCGTTGGGTTCGTAGTTATTTCTTTTTGTATTTTTATATTTCACATTCTTTTTGCTTCATGAAAATGCCCTCAAAATGTAAAATGCTTTAAAAATATAAAAAGCAAGTAAACTGTTGACATACATATGCACTCTTATTTGTGTGTGTGTACGCATGTACTCGAATGTTTGTAGGTATTTGTATTTATGCTGCTTGTTGCAGAAACAAACTTGAAACAAGTCAAGTCAAGTGTATGAAATATATTTGTATATAACAAAGACCTTACATACATATGTATACGCAGACTTTTATTAAAAGCAATGATGCTGTGTGTACTTACCTCTACACACACAAATACACAAATAAATAATGAGAAAAAATATCACAAAAAGTATGCTACAACATAGACACTGATACTACTACTACAACTACGACGACGACGACAGTACTTCAGTTTGTGTGGTTTTGTGTTTGTGTGTGTGTATTTTTGGGTTTTGAAGTGGTACAGCTCAATGTCAACTTAAAGCTTTTAACATTACAAAATGTTTAAAGTACTTTTCCATTCCTTTCCTTCCTTTTCTTCTTTGGAACAATAACAAAAAACATTAAATATAACAAAAGCAACATCGTCATCGGCTTTTGCCAACTTGGCGCTAATGAGCTACTTAGGCTCTACTTTAGTCATTATGTTATACATTAAACAAACGTGTACACACACACACACACACTCACACAATGTGAGATTATTCTTTATATAATTACGTATACGCCATTGTACTTAAGCAAAATGTCACAACGCAACATCAAAAAATGAATATTTGCGTTTTGGTTAATTTCAATAAATGAACTTTTCGTACATTCAAGCTTTTTACAATTTGAATGCAATATAAATAAAAATTTTATTCTTTTAAAAAAAAAACAATTTAAATAGTTTGATTGCCAGAAATATGGCTAAATCGATTTGTCTCGTCGAGGTGATCAAGAATATAAAATTATACTTTATAGGGTCTACGATGCCTCCTTTAATGCGTTACAAACTTTCCGACAAACTTCAAATATTTTTTGTGTTTCGTGAAAGTATGCCGTAATTGTAATCGATTGTCTCAACTACTAACAAAATATTTTTCAATGTGTATACAATACTGCAATATTAATTATTTTTGTTACTTTTTGCTCCGTTCCATAAAAAAAACACTTTTCTGCAATATTGAGTACAGCCATCCTAAAATGCTTGAAAAATTTTTATCAAGTGGCCGTAAGACAGATGCCCTTGCAGATTAATGAATATTTTAATAAGATAAAAACTAAACTGTAATACCCTAAATATTAGAATTCCATTTTGCTTATTATACCCTGTACCCAAAGGGTAAAAGGGTATATTAAGTTTGTGCGACTGTATGCAAAGGACAGAAGGAGGCAAAATAGACCCTATAAAGTATATATCTTCTTGATCAGCATTGGAAGGGGAGCCGAACTTGCTATATCTGTCTGTCCGTTTGTCCGTCCATCATGCTGTCTGCCGTATGAAAACGATTATCTCGGAGTCAATAAGACGTAGAGCATTCAAAATTGAAACTTAGACTCTCCTATGCCGTCAAGTGTGCACTTACAAACGGTTTTTTCAACCCCATTTCAAGGGGTACCCCCTATACAAATCTAAGTTAAAATTTAGTATAAAAATATGTCTATAGAATGATAGTTCCAATAAAATATCCCAATATGGGTAACCAAATTTTAAGTATAGCCCCATACAAATTTACCACAAAATTTTGGGTTTCTGCATAAAAAATTAAGTTAGTAAAAATCTTAATTTGGTGCTGATGCACATCAATTTGAAATTTTTTAATTTTCTTTTGAGGGTTAGGTGAATATTTTTTTTCTGTTTGAGTATCTTAACAACAGATTTTTTTAATGCAGGCAGAAGCTAGCATAATTTGCTAAATTCTAAGAGTACAGAGTCTATGTTAAGTTACATTCTTTTTATAATATCATAGATAAAAGTCTCATCATTGACAACGAACACCAAACTTTTAGTCAAGAAAAATTTGTTTTTCTTAAATTTAAGTTTATACACACTTTAAGACCTTTTCAAACTGTTAAAAAGTCTACAACACAATTTTTTTTTACAACATAACAAGTTAAAATGTATAAATTTAAAAATAAAATTTAAATTACCCTCATTTTGGGTACATTCAATTTAATTTTATTCCGTTTTCAAAAAAAAAAAAAATAAGAAAGAAAAAAGCAGCGAACTCAAAATTTAGTATAAATTAATTAAGGGTAAAATTATGCTGGCATTCTTATCTCGAAACTTCCGGCATTGCTCGGCAGGCCTTTGCAGCGTTTATATTTTTGCTCTAAAACAATGAAAGGCGCGCATAAAGATCTTTTTACGGAAATAAGGCAAAATAAATAAAATGAAAAATGAATGAAACAAAAAATGAAAAAAACAAAAAAAACGAAAAAACAAAAAAAAAATAAAAAAGAAAAAAATAAATAATAAGAAAAATTGGGTTAAGTTTAAATACCTTATAACATTTGACGTTGAGACCTCGTGCAAATTTGTATTAAATTATCATAAAATAGTAAACAAATTGAAAATATTCCGAAATTTAGAAATTCGCGGTCCGACTTGAACCAATTTTAAACTGAAGATTTGGCTTAATATTCGAAGCATTTGTACCATATTTGAAGCCATTCGCTTTTATAAATAAATTTATTTTCTTTATAACTTAGCAAAATGTTGTACGTTTGTATGGGAGCTATACCTAAAAGTGGGCGTGGCACATTGACATAGAAAGTACACAGGACCTAGAAAAGCTTAAGTTTCAAATTTCAGCTTAATATCTTTAAAACTGAGCAAATAAATCGCGCAGCAACAAACAAACAGACAAACGGACATGGCTAAATCGATTCGTCTCATCAAGCTGATCAATAACATATATATTTTCTACGATGTCTCCTTTAATGTTACACGACTAAATATTTGGTTTGGCAATTTGGTTTTTTTTTTGTGTCGTGTCAACTTCTTTAAAATTGAGTGAATTAAATTACAGACGGATGGACGGATAGACATGATCAACAACATGATTTTGTGCTTTATTGGAGCCCGGATATCTGAACCAATCTTCTGGAAATTTTGACAGACTGTAACTTGTACCCTGGCAAGAATAATAGACTGTTTTCTTTTGAGCACGCCCACCCATACGATCCATTTCTTATGCCTGTCTTCCCAAAATTTTTAAAGAGTGTAACTGGGACCCTAGAAGGTTTAATAGAAAACTTTTTTTACGCCCACTTTTTAAGAAAATATAACTAAATTTAATACAAGTAAGATGTAAGATTTCGTTTTTTTTTTAATATTTTTTATTATATTTACTTTAGGACAATTTTACTTTATAGGTGAATACTAAGACGCGATTTTTGAAAATGATAAACTGGCGTCAAATGGGGCCTTGAAACAGGAAAAGTCATATTATTAGATTAATTAGACCCTAAAGTCTTGATACTTGACTCATTTTAAAAATGATTCAAAAATATGTTTGACGTGTTCAAGGTGCAATTTCGAAATGTGAGTTCTGGAGCCCATTGGGTGACCCAAAATATATTTTTTTTTTAAAATGTAATTAAGTTATGAGGGGGGTAACGAAACACGCCAAAGTGTATATTTAAATTGCAATAGACGTTTTGAATGTTAAAAATTTGAATAGACAGACGGACAAATGCATCGGCTCGTTCTTGCTTCTGTTCAATAATTTAATTTATTTGTTTGGGTTTGCATTCATTTACTGCTGTAACAAATTTTACAACATATTTAATATTCCGCAAACATTTTGTGTGTAGTGTATACAAAACGTGTGCAACGTTAATTAAAAGTCTCGTGAAACGTAAAGAAGATGAAAAAAAAATTATACTCGTATATTAAAAAGAAATACGCTGCACAAATAGAAACCACAAATAATAATTATAAAAAAAAAATAAATATTTAAAAATAAAAAATGCAAATAAATGAATTTCTTTCAAAGCATTAAAGAGGAAATGCGAAGCTGTAATGAATTTTTTTTTCTTGTAATACATTTTTTTTTTTTATAGAAAGTTAAATTTATAAATTTAAAATGAAAAATATTTTGCTTAATATAAAATTCAGGCAGCTAGCAAAAACCAAAACAAAAACTTGTCAAATATTTTGCATATAGCCAGCTCCTAAAAATAAAAACAACAACAACAGCAAAAGAAAGGACAATGTCATTCATTTGACGAACGTGCGATTTCATTTTAATTTGCAATTTTTCCGCTTGTTTTCCCAATTAGGCGCCATTTTGACATTTTCACTTTCGCTTTTATTTTTATCGTTTTTTTTATGTATTTCCTTCTATTTTCTGATTTCTTAAACTTTCCAGTTGCCTTTTTTTGTACGATTTACCATATTGAATTGAGTATTTTACAATAAATTAACTCGAATATTTGATTTGAACAGTTGTAAAAGTTTCTTCTTAATTGATTTTATTTTGACTGTTTTTGATTAAGGAAAAGGACAATTAACTAAACAATTAATTTTATACGACCTCAATTTTTTCTTGAGGTCGTAATAAAAATTCTCCAAACAATTTCACACAAAACAGCTCAGCAGGAATGATGATGATGACAAGTTGATGACTAGTCTCTTTCTTCGATGACATACCGCGACAGCCTCATACAAGTCGTTGATGACATTTTCATACAAACGTCGCAATTGTCATGGATCTTATGTCTTTGTTGGACGACAAGTCTTGTAAGACTTCTTTTTATGAAATGTCCTGCAAGACTTCATGCATAACAAATCCTGCAAGACTTTATGCATGACACGCCTTGCCAGACCCTCATGCCTGACATATCCTGCAAGACCTCATGCCTGACATGTCTTGCAAGACTTCATGCAATACAAATATTGCAATACCTCTTGCATCCTTAAAAAAGTAGTTACTTATGTATGAAATTTCTAGTAAATATATTAATTTGAAAATCAATTAACAAAAAAAAATAAATTAAATCAGTTTTGTAAACAAAAGTCCCAACATACACAAGCGCATTTGTTAAACTAAAAATTTTCAAATGTTTGGATTAAGCAGTAAATCCGCTCAGCATTGATACAAAAGTAAATTTTCGAATTCGTTTTAATTTTCATTCAATGTGCGCTAAGCTTGTTTGTGTTATGTCTAAAGCTTCTTTCTGTCTGTCTGTCTGTCTGTCCTTTAAATGTTAATACGATTTTGAAATTCTCAGACGCTTTTACCAGGAAATAATATTGTATATCGTGGAAGCTAGTTTTGTCTTTGTATTTCATATCATATGATGACATTGTAGCTCAAATTACATTAAAATACATCTGATAAGTATATTTGTAGCTTTCTGTATATTGTATATAAACGAGATACATATACACGTATATGTACGTGTACAACGTCTGTGTGTGAGTGTGTACAAATTTCAAATATTTTTATATGTACACAATAATCTTTTAATCTGATTGTTTGCTGTTTCTGTTCTTTTCGAAATAACTTTTGGCTGTCTGGAAATACAATAAAGTTTTTAAAGTTAAAATACTTTTTTTTTTTATTTTATTATACGCTCACTTCTTTTTTTTTTTTTTATTCTTATAATAAACCAAAAATATTTTAAGATACAACAACAAATTTAAGATAAAAAACTTTAACTTTGATAGAACCGAAAATAAAATACCTGTCAATTAGCTTACGGACGATCATCAATGGCGTAGATAATATTTCGAGTGGTGGGTGTCATCCCAATTTTAGAAACTATGTTGGGATTCATAAGTAAAGCACGAAGTGGGAGGTTAGTTTGTATGGAAACCATATGCTATAATCACCGGGTCCATAAGAATATCTGTACTTGGGTTTACAAGTTGAATGTTTTTATTCAATTCGCAGTAAATAAATTCATACATGAACATTTTTTTCGTATAAAAAATTAAAGGTGAGCGTTAGGTTACAATGGTTTTTTTATATGTACAATAAAGGAACTCAAAAAAACTTTAGGAGACTTCGAAAAATGTTTCAAGTTTTAGAAACTATCGAGAAGTAATAACTTTTTTAAATTAGCCTACATCCCGAGTGCCTCTTAAAAATAACGAATTTTCATTTAATTTTGTTTTTTTTTTTTTTTTTTAAACTTTGACCATATTTCGAATTCTACTAAACTTGCGTTTTTGGTTAAGATTTTCATTATTTTATTTTAATTTTCCGTAAAAATCCATTTTTGCCATGTACTATATTTCTTATGGGAAAATAAAGAGTTCATGAGGAATGTTGTCTGATCGAAAAAATAAAAAATGTGTACTAAATTTTTACACCCTGTGCCCAATAGGTAAAAGGGTATATCAAAGTTTGTGTAAGTGTTTGTAAAAGACTGAAGAAGTAGTGTTGGCAAAAGGAATGATTTTTAAGTCGCAATGTGATTAGCGACTGCGACTTGAAAATCGCAGTGAATACAAACAGTGATTAAATCGCAATTCGCGAAAAACCAATTAACAATTACTGAATATTCTCACTGTTCGCGAAGAGTGATACACAAAATCGCCGATAACTGAACATGTTCCCTGAGGAACCAGAAAATCGTAAATTACTACATTCAGTAGCAGTCCGACCTTGCGATTTTTAAGTCACTGTGAAAAAATCACCGAAAGTAAAGGAGGCTAGGGAGACCCTACAAAGTATATATAGTATGTATATTCTTGATGAACATTGAAAGGGGAGTAGAACTACCTATGTCCGTTCGTCCATCCGTTTGTCCGTCCATCTATCCGTCTGTCCGTCCGTCCATTTGTCCGTCAGTCATGATGTCTGCCTTATGAGAAAGATTATATCATGGGTTTTCTAGCCCCTTATTAATAAGTATCCTCCATACGAATTTGAAAACTTCTTTGTTTCTTGTTCTAGAAAGTCCAAATCCAAAATCCCGTCTTGTTGCTCAACTGTAATAAAAAAAAAAAAAATTGGTTAAAAAATCAATATTGGGTCCACATATGTGTCCCAGATCCAAATTCCGGAAATCTCTTGAACACCTTGAACGCCAAAAATGTTTTTTAACCATCTTTCAAATGAGCCCTGTTTCAAGTCTCTACTCTACTGTCTATTCACTCCAAAGATATGGCTTTTCCAGTTTCAAGGCCCTCATTAGGCCCCGGGTCAAAATTTTCCAAAATCCCGTCTTGTTGCTAACCTGAATTCTAAAAAAAACACAAACATAAATACATTTTTATACCCGTTACACAAAGTGTAAACGGGTATATTCAGTTTGTCCGAAAGTTTTCAACGCATTGAAGGAGACATCGGAGACCCCATAAAGTATATATATTATTGATCAGCTCGATGAGACGAATCGATTTAGACATGTCCGTCTGTCTGTCCGTTTGTCCGTCTGTCTGTCCGTCTGTCTGTTGCGATGGCTGTTACTCAGAAAGTTTTAAAGATATTGATCTGAAATTTTAAACTTAAGCTTTTGTGTTTCTAGTTACTTTGTATACCAGAACCAAGGTGCCACGCCCATTTTCAGATATAGCCCCCATACAAACTTACCACTTTTTCGACTTTTTGTATGAAAAAGTTATTATTTATGAATGCTTTTACTACAATCATAGGGTAAAAACACTTCTAATGGCATCCAATATCAAAAGAATGTTGCCACGCCTATTTTTCAGATATAGCCCCCATACAAACTTAACGCTTTTTTCGATTTTTTGTATGAAAATACGTATTATTTATGAATATATTTAATTCAAATAGGGTAAGAACACTTTTATGTCATCCAATGTCAAATCTAAGGCGCCCCCACGCCCATTTTTAAGTATAGCCTCCATACAAATTTACCGCCCATTTTCGAGTTTTCATATCAAAACATTTACTATTTCTAGATGAATTCAATTAAATTTGGTAAAATCAATTCCAATGTCCACCTAAGTGAACACTTTCTATATGGTAAGGATCGGGCAAATATAACATAAAGCCTCCATACAAATTTGACCAAATTCATCGTGAAATTTAATCTAAGCATCTGGTGAACATATAAACTATTAAAAGTGTTGTGTAACTGGTATTTCAGCTTCGGTTCCACCGAAGTTAACGTTTTTTCTTGTTTAACGTCTTTTTGTTCCAAATATTTTGCTTTTACAGTTTCAAGGCCCCCATTAGGCCCCGGGTCAAAAATTGAAAATGAAACATAGACTGTGTCACTCTGGAAAAGTGTAGCCTGCCAACGGTGCAAGAATTTTTAAATCGGTCCAGTAGTTTCGGTGCCTATTCAATTCAAACAAACACACAAACAAACATTATCTCTTATAATAGTATAGATTACGCCTAGGATAGTTCCAATGAAATATCTTTAATTGGGTAAGTATAGCCCCATACAAATTTAACCCATTTTTTAAGTTATTATATCAAAAAAGAGAACGATTGGGTACATAGAATCTTGCAGTCGAGCATACTCAACTCAGCGTTCTTTTTTTTTTTTTTTTTTTTTTAAGCGAATTGGGCTGTGCCGAAAACAATTTATGAAAATCGCCTATTTTGAGTCACTCTAAATTGCAAAGTTGCAACTTGGTGCCGAGAAAAACTGAACTTATTCATTTTAAACAGACGGAAAGACATTGTTAAAGTATGTTCTATGAAGTTTCCATTAATGCGTTACAAACTTTACGACAAACTGTTTACACTCGTCGTACACACTATATGTAATGGGTATAACAACAACAACAATCGCTTGAAGCGTTCAACAATAGCAATGGGAGATTTACCATAAAAAAAGTTTTGAGACATGCAAAAAATGTGAAAGTTACTCAAATACAAAATATAAAAAATTCTTATCAATATTTGTAAAATTAATTGACAAAGTTGTTGCAATTTATTATTTGTATTATTACTTTTCTCTTTTTTTTTTTTTTTTATTAAATTTTTACAAACTTTTCATATATATTTTTAAAATTAAACCAGAATAAATTTTAACTTGTAATTTTTACTTTTTTTTTTTTTTTGGAGCACTAAGATTTTCAGTTTGAGTTGAAAATTATGGGCAAAGCAAAACATTAAAAATGTTTTTGTAGTGTAAAAGTTTATACATTTTAAGTATATTGAAAAAAATACTTAAACTTAAGAAAAGAAAATATTTTTCAATTTCAAAACATATAAAATTTCAAAATATTGATTTTATAAAATAAAAAGAGAAAATCATTACAATGTACCACTTTGTATAACAAAAAAATAACTCAATAAATCAAAATGTATTCGCATTAAATATTCAAAATAATAAATTTTGCGACGTCAGAATTGTGCATTTGTCGGATCTGTTGTGCATTGTAATGGAAAAATTACTCGCACCAAAGCAATTAAACTCAATTCGTATACATATATAAATGCAGATTATGCTAAAGCACGCAATTCTAAATCGAAAGGATAATAAACTCTGTAAAAATAAATAAACTCAACACAGACATATTTACATTAACAACAAATAAACAACACATATACACACACATATACACATAAAGTAACTAATCGGCAAACATATTCCAAAAAAAAAAGATACAAGAGTTCAATTGTAAAATATAAACAAAACTCATGCATATGCTGCATACTTACAGGCGCTGAAATCGGCTAAAATTCGATATGCTAATATTTTTTCATCCAAAAATCAAAAATTTTTGACATTTATGACAACATTTGCGTATATTAACACTATAAATTAACCCTTGCTTGCCATGCCAGTTACAGGCATACTAGGCGCTCCCACTCATAGCCCCAAAAAAAAAAAAAAAAAATAATAATAATAAATTTTTTTTCCGTTGTTATTGGCAAAACAATGTCAGAACTTAAATATTGACAGCGTGTTCTATATTCGCTTTATGAAGCGTAATAAATTGTACACACACACATATACATACATACACACACGCGTGTAGTTATTTTATCCTTTAACTTCATTTACCAAAAAAATCAAAATTTTGCTTTCAACCATTTTCATAAAAAAAAAAAGAAAACTGCGTGCAGTAAATAAAAATAAATGAGTATGAAAATTTTTTACTTTTATCAGCACAATTTTTTTTTTTTTTTTTTTTTTGGCTATCAAAAGGAGTAAATGTATTCATATGTGTATGTGTGTGTGTGTGTGTACTGCATGGCGGCTTCTTTCTTTCGTTCATCTAATAATCGTAATGAATGGCTTATCACGCCAGATGTCGTTGTCATTGCTTTCACTTTTGCCCTCCATTTTTTGTTCATTGCTGTTGTTGTTGCTTTTTTAGCTATTAGTTTTGTTGTTGTTGTTGTTGCTTTTGGTATTGGAGTTGTCGACTGCTATTGTTGATTCAATACATAAACAAATATTACTGAAATCTTGAATATTGAAGGCTGGAGCAGCAGCAGCAGCTAAGAATATTCGTGAATTGCACAGAAAAGTGTTTTGATTATGAAATTATTTACTGCACGTTTGTTCGTTTGCGAATTTAATAGAAAATAGAGTTAGTGTATATATATTGGGGAGTAGACATTGAGTTTATTGTTTTGGGAGTATACATTGAAGTTTTCCAAAAAGAAGCATCCATGATGTAATTATAAAGGGTAAACTTCTCCGGAAACCTTTTTATTTTACAACTTAGTTTTGTGAATTATATATAATTTTACCACGACAGGAGAGAAGAGTACGATAAATTTGGAGAAAGAGATGGTAAGCAAACAATATATTTTTTTGTATTTTTGCTTCAGTTGCTTTAGTGGTTTTGAAAAAATTTATTTTTAAATTGAAATATTTGGGGGTGAAACCGAAATTTTTTTATGTTTAATTGATTCCATAGGGCAGCCAGTTTTTGCATATTTCTCTAACAAAAGTTTAAGATGCTACCCGCTTTTAAATGTTAGTCCAAACCGAGGACAGTTTTGGCGTCTTCCCTAAGAAATACAATTTGCAAACTGTATTACAAAGTTTCCAAAAATCAAATTTTGACTTTATCGCTGTTTCCTCAAATTAAAAACAGAAAAATTGACATTAATAAGTTGAAATTATTTAAATTCACCATAACATGCATACTCAACAAAATTTGTTAACAAATTGGAAAGGGGAAGTTTTTGGAAATTACACCTAATACATGCTTAAAAGTGTCATCTTGTAATAACAGCTTATTCACGAGTGTAAGAGAAATCTTTACCTACACAATTCCAACGCAGTTCCACACAAATCTTTTTGAATTTGTTTTAGATCGTCTTATTTTTAGGCTCGAGATTTTCTAGAGTTCTAGTAAAATACGACAACTATGCATTACGAGGTGTCACGCAACCATTATTGCTTGGTGGGAAAATAATTTAAATTTTTTTTTGGTTTAATTTTAAAATTACGATCACAAATTCGTGATTAATTTTAATTAATTAATTAAGAAATATAAATAAGCTAAGACTACGAATTAAACAAATATTCAGATGCGATAACAACCCCTTTCAGATATTTGGCGAAATTTTGAGATTTATACAGCATACGATGGCAGACTTACTAAAAATTTTTCCTGACACTTCTGATTGTGTCCTTTGCATCTGAATTCTTTGAATAAAAGCAGAAAAGTATTGCTTCATGTATTTGTTGTGTCGATGGGTCTTACAGCGACTTTATTTTCTATTTAAATTGTATATAACGTTTGTGCAAATGTTTGAAGACAGATATACCCTCTTAAATTTGTCTGTTCAATTATCCTGAAAATGGTTTGTCATATGAGAACGGTTCGCTGTCTTGGAGACTTTAAGAGATCGAGACATCACCTTCTGCGTTTGGTTTGTTTGTTTTTTTTTTTTGGTTGCGGCCCAAGTTAATATTATTAGCACCCACATTATTAAGCTCCCCCTCACATTGGTAAATGCCCGGGGCATTTTAACGTCTTAAAATCTCCGGATCCGTGAAGTGGTAAAGTAAAATATTTACAAATTTTGACTTTGTCGAATTTTTCTGTGTTCCATGAATATACGTATTTCCATGTAATTTTTCAAGGTTAGCTCTAGATATACCCTTTTTGGTTGCTGTTTTTGAAATCAACGCCCAAATATTCTAGTCTAGGACTGTTCCATCGATTTTTCGTGTTAAAGGTTAACTTCGATCTTTAGATCCATTTATTTTGTAGAAAATTCCTGTATGTTGTCATTATTTTACTTGAGCAAGTACCTACTAATTTATCTAATTAGTTCGGTACTCAACTATTTTAACTTTACTTCTAGATTCATCATTACCAAAAACACTTCACTTCCTAACAGCAAAAACATCTAAATCACACCGGACAAAGTCTGTATTTCTGAACGTCTTTGACTCAATAAATGAAAGAGTTATGAACTCATATTCGCCCTTTTCTTATTTATTTTTTTTTTTTCTTTGCAAATTCACTTACTTCACAAGCCATTCCATTGTAAGCGTTTTGTTGTTTGCTGTTAAATTTCAGCAGCTGGAGTCTATGCACGATTTAACCATAAAATAAAATTTAGCAATTCAATTTAATGCGTTATTTGTCGTAAATTTTCCGGGCGCAGAAGAAAAATATTGATTTGAGCGAGTTTCTTCTTCGATAATACTGCTCTGCTGTACAGCGCGGTGCGGCGCCTTTTGTCAATATGAATAAAAGTCAAATAAATAATGGTGTCTTGTGTGCAGTCAGCTGAAAGTGACTGAAAGGGAATGGAACATGTGTGTTAAACTGGTTTTTTCAAGTTCAAATAAATTATTATAAATTAAGATAAAGTAGCACAGATATGTGCTGTATGCGATTAAATAAACGAAATGTAAAACGTTTTAAAGTTATCGACGCAATTTGTTTTTATTTGAATGAGTCGAGTAAAAAAAAACAAGAAAAACAAAGAGAATCAGAAAAAGGCAAAACATTTTAAGTGAAAAAAAAAAAAAAAAATGGAAAAATTAAATAAAAGATTTTGTTTAAAAAACACTCTTATTGCAGGCACTTATTGTCGCATAAACACTTAAATTCACACAAAACGAAAGTGTAACAGCAACAATAACAAAAAGAGAAATGAAAATAAAAAGAAAAAGAACTAAAACATTTAAAAAAAATCTTTACTGTAAAAATCGAGCTTTTAAATAAAATTCCAAATGAACAAACACGTGCAGAACTCAACTCACTTATTCCATTTTGCAGTCAGGATACGGCGTCAGGTTTACGCGGCAGTATGGCGTTTTTTTTGCCGCTCTTACACTATGCCACGCCTACTGTTTCCGTAGCGCCCAAACGTTTGAAGAAGAGAAAAAACACTTAAAACATGAGCACGAAAAACATTTACATAAAATCGTCTTAAAGTATTTTCGGCCTCAAAACAAAACAAAGCAAAAAAAAAAAACAAATAAAAGCTTGAAAGATACAAAATAAAAAAACGCGCCAAGTATATGAAGGACAAGCAACAACAACAAAAGCAACAACAAAAAAACAAAGCAACAACAAAAGCAACAATAGCAACAACTGCGTCAGCAATGACGACGTTAAATGAAGACAATACCCAAAAGGACTCAACTTGGCTTAGGTGGTAAAAGGCGTCAAGGAAAAACGTCACGAAACAAAGCAAAAATAAATGTAAATGTATAAAATGAAAGGTTTACGCATGTGACTCTGTGTGTGTTAGAGAGAGAGAGAGAAAGAGAGAGAGAATGATAATAAAAAACAAAAATTACAAAACAGGCTCAGCAGGCTGCGATTAGTGCCCGAAAGCTAAATAAATTAAATACAGCGTTAATGCGCAGCAAGTCAGACAGACAGACGGACAGTCAGAACGGTAGCTGAGCCTTTTGCTACATTAAAATATTCTAGGCTTTACACAACGACAGGACGAATACTAAAGAAAAACTACATTGAAACTACAAAAAATCAAACAACAAAAAAAAATTCGAAAAGGGGAAATTCAAATTTAAATTGTTTGGAATTTAATTCGATTTGAACAAGTTTTATAAACTTTTCATCAAGCAAAGCCAGCAAGCATATCCAGAATATTGAGTGTTTGCTGTGCGTAAAAAGGGTTGTCGAATGTTTTAAAACTTTTATTAAATTAATTATTTTATTAAAATTGTTGTTTTGTACAACAACAGTAAAAAAATTCAAAACTTTAAGTGCATTACCCATTTTTTTATTATTTTTAATTAAGTCTTTTTGAATTTTTAATTCTAAATTTATATATTAATTTTGTTAAAATTTGACCGCAAGCAACTTTTTATAAAAAAAAAAATATTATGCACTTAGATAAACAATTTGGTTTGAGTACGGCTTACGAAAAATGTAAAGAATTTTAGCTGTGGCTTTCTTTGCACATTTCGAAGGATTTACAATCTAATTTCTTTTTTTTTTTTTGTAATGCGGCATAGTGTACCAGTCACAAAGATTGCTATTAGTGTTGGTAAATTAATCACTTTTGGTGATATTTTCACAGTGACTTAAAAATCGCAAATGTCGCACTGCGATTACAGTTAGTGATTTGCTATTTTCTGATCCTCAGTAATCTTTTTCAGTTATCGGTAATTTTTGCTCTTCGCGACCAGTGATCGTTCAGTAATCGTTGATTTTTTTCGAGAACTGTGATTTTATCACTGTTTGCATTAATTGCGATCAATGGCGTCATCAGAAACCCCCGAGTATGAAGTTTCAAGTAAATCTGATAAATTTTTAACATTTTTGTCCGCCATGTTGAATGCGCCATTGCGACATTTGTATTTGCAAAAAAAAAAGCCTTATGGGCTACCTTTGCAACAGTCGCATTCTTACAATTTTGTTTCTTGCAAAAAGTTTCTTTTTTTTTTAAATTTTGTTTCAAAACGTTATAAACTTTTTATACAGTTTTCAATATATTTAAAAAAGAAGTATTTCATTTTCATATGAAAATATTTATTGAATTTACTCAAGTTGAAAGCGAAAGAAAAATCAAATTGAATACACATGAAGTCTTTTTTTCGACAGAATAAGTTTGTAATTTTTTTTTTTTTTTTTTTGTTAAATTTTAGCATGTCACTATGCACCACATTTGGCTTTAATACTCCAGAGAAATCAGAAAAGTTTAAAATAAAACTTGTTGGGGGAAAAGTGTTTTACATAAAAGTCTGTTCGGTCAACTGTATTTGTGTGTTCATTTGATGTAGAGTGTCTGTAAATTCATTTTACACTCCCAATAGGCTACAAAAATTCAATTATTTGACACTGTTTAGTTACAAATTCTATTCAAAAAAACCTAAAAGGCCAGTACATTCATTTTTAACAGTATTTAAACGAAGAATTTTTGAGCTTTTTAAAATTAGTTCGAAGTTGAGAGTATTACTCTATCTACACACGCATCGTGTTTGGATCCTAACAATACCAAATATTCGTGGACAATTATTGGAGTTATTACAATATAATTATATATCGTCTTAATCCCTTTGAATACTTAAATGTGTCACTTCTTGAATGAGTCTTTTTAATGAATACGTTTCATGTGCTGGATTTTCGGGATAGTTGAGATATTCTGAAATTTACGTAAATTAAAATGTTGCAAGACCCGCGGGATTCCCGCCCGATATCCCGCCCGACATATATCTCGATTCTTAATAAAAAATATTGTTATGTCGGTTTTTGATTATTAAATTGGGTAAAGAGGGTCGGTTTTGCCCCTTTTGGAAAAGGGGTTGGTGGGGGCCCATTTGACTCATAACTCGTGTCCAGATAGACATAACACGCTCAAATGCATATCTATGGATAGATAGAGATCTTAGATAACTGCTCTCAAACCGAATTAGGTTTGGTGGCCACAATCGAATTTGCAGTCATATTGAAAAGTCATCAAAAAAATTTAGGTTATGAACAATGCAGTACCACTTTGTATTACATACAAAATATCACAAATTCACTGTTTTAATAAGCATTGCACTTTTGCACTTTTTTGATTAAATCTTGAAATTTATCAAATGTGAAAGTCTGATCTGATTTTTGCGTGGGCGGCCACAACCGACCATCTTTCCTATCTATACTATTATTATAAAGCTGAAGAGTTTGTTTGTTTGTTTGTTTGTTTGTTTGTTTGTTTGAACGCGCTAATCTCAGGAACTACTGGTTAGAATTGAATTTTTTTTTTGTGTTGGATAGACCATTTATCGACGAAGGCTTTAGGCTATATAACATCACGCTGCCACTATTAGGAGCGAAGAAATAATGGAAAATGTGGAAAAAACGGGGTAAATTATTCATTCTTGAGGGCTTTCGTTGCATGCGTTGCGAAAACGATTCAAGATACCAAAAATATATGTATGAAAGAATTATTCCTCTTGAAATGATCTAAAAAAATGTCCACGACAGTATATATCTATCTTTTAAGATTAACACACTAGAACCGTTTTTATAGTAATAAAATTTGGTCGAAATTAATGCATTATTGTATCAACGTAATAATACAAATCTTTATCCAAATAAATGTGTTGTTGATTAAGATTATTTAACTGTGAACAAAATTGTCTTTGACATCACTTAATTTCAATGAATATCTTAGAAGATATTACAATTTTAAAATAACACCGATATAAAGTTCACCCGCGCGCCGCATGAAGTGCAAAACATAGGAGAGGCGTCGTTGCTTGCGAGCGACGCGGAGGGAGCGGGGGGGGTGTAGCTCTACGAGGTACCATGCCGCGCGGCTCAGACGCGCGGTCGGCTCCCTTCTGAACGGTTGTATGCAGCGTTATTTGTTTTTGCGGAATAATATCGTCGTGTAATAATACTTTTTAAATACTATTTCATTTTGTTTTAAGGATAATATTTTGCTTCTAATAATTTCACAATTATCAACATTTTTTTTAATTTTGATGTAGTAAGTAGGTGTCATAGTTTTCTTTATAGTAAATATTTTTTGTTATAAGGATAGTATTGTTTCTAATATTTTAGCAATATTATAACTTTTTTGTTTTGTTGTATATAATACTTGAAAATAGGTGTTATCCACATAAATATTCTTATTAGGTTAGGTTTTAGTTTAAGCATACATTTATCGTTTAACGGTTATTCTTTTGACATATATTTTATCCGATTTACGTAAGTACCAAATACAGGTAAAAATAATTAGGTTCCTAATTATTTACCATACGTTTATTTTTTTCTTGATTACGAGTTACGGTTTGTTTATTTTTCATATCTTAGGTTCTTTTTTCGTCATTATAATGCCTAGAAAAAGATCTCAGCTTTCTCGGCAGACTGCTACTGCAAAGCGGCTGCGAGTTTTGCGCAGCAATGAAACAGAGGATGAAAATATGCATAGGTTGGCTACTCAACGAGAAATCAGTGAACAAAACCGTGCTAATGAATCGATTATTGAACGGTCGCAGCGTCTAGCCTCACAAAATTTCCGAACTTCGGCAAACCGACAACGGGAATCAAGCGCTGAACGTTCTCAACGTTTAGCTTCACAGAGTTCTCGAACTTTGGCAAACCGACAACGGGAATCAAGCGCTGAACGTTCTCAACGTTTAGCCTCACAGAGTTCTCGAACTTTGGCAAACCGACAACGGGAATCAAGCGCTGAACGTTCTCAACGTTTAGCTTCACAGAGTTCTCGAACTTTGGCAAACCGACAACGGGAATCAAGCGCTGAACGTTCTCAACGTTTAGCCTCACAGAGTTCTCGAACTTTGGCAAACCGACAACGGGAATCAAGCGCTGAACGTTTTCAACGTTTAGCCTCACAGAATTCCCGCACTTTGGCTAACCGCGATCGGGAATCGAGCACTGAAAGATCCCATCGATTAGCACAGCAAAATGCACGATCAGCAAGAAATAGAACTCGCAGGCAACATAATTTATTAAATGCTGCGTTTGCTTATGATTGTACACTTGACTATACTGAGCTAAATGATATTGATATTGGCAGAATGAATAAAATATGCAACTTATGCCAAGCAAAAAAATGGGCGACTGAAACTCCTGGACTGTGTTGTAGTGGTGGCAAAGTAAATATACCAATAATTCCGGAACCAACTACAGTTTTAAAAGAACTGATATCAGGCTCACATCCATCATCAAAGCATTTCTTAAATCACTCAAGGCAATATAATACACTATTTCAGATGACTTCATTTGGTGCCAAAGAGATTCGTGAGGGAAACTTTATGCCCACTTTTAAAGTCCAAGGGCAAGTTTATCACTTAATCGGTAACTTACTTCCAGCTGAAGGGGCACAGCCCGAATTTTTGCAAATATATTTTGTTTCACATGCAGATCAGGTATCCTTACGCTCAAATTTAAATCCAAGCTTGCAAATCGATCTTATCGACGCTCTCCAAACATATCTTCACGATCATAATACGTATATTCAAAGTTTCAAATACAATCTGGAAAATAGACCACCGAATGACTTCAAACTTATTATTCATGCTGATGTGAAACCTCCTAATGAGCATCGAGGTCGATATAATGCGCCAATAGTAGATGAAGTAGCTGTTCTTTTGATAGATGAAGACAAAGGTCCCCGAGATATTGTGTTGACGGCGAGAGATGGTGGACTTCAACGAGTTTCTGAACTTCATAGATCTTATGACCCACTTCAGTATCCTTTACTGTTTCCCTTTGGTAATGACGGATACTGTATAAATATTCCACAGCAGAATACTGCTGCTAGATCTAAAACTGTATCATGTATGCAATTCTATGCATTTAGACTCATGTTGAGAATAAATGACTTTAACAGCATACATTATTTCAAGGGATTATTCAACCAGTATTGTGTTGATATGGCCGCTAAAATGATTTCTGAGAGGCTAGACTTCATAAAAAGAAATCAAAAAAAATTGAGAGCAGAAGAGTACATTCATTTAAGAGATGCCGTGGTTAATGATGCGAATATAGACGCTTCTAATGTTGGCCAGCATGTTATACTGCCGTCGTCATTTACAGGATCCCCCAGATACATGAACGAAAAAAAGTCAAGATGCCATGACATTTGTCAGGAAATTTGGAAAACCAGATCTCTTCATTACATTTACATGTAACTCCGAATGGCCGGAAATAAAATTGAGTTATTACCCGATCAGCATTCTTACGACAGACATGATTTGGTTTCTAGAGTATTTCATTTAAAACTCAAAAATATGATACTCCTTCTGACGAAGAAAAATATTTTTGGGCCTTCAAGAGCCTTTGTTTACAGCGTAGAATGGCAAAAAAGAGGTTTACCACACGCCCACATTTTATTGTGGCTGGCTATCAAAGTACAACCAGATTCTATAGATGCAATAATATCGGCTGAAATACCTGACAAACGACAAGATCCAATTCTTCATAATATTGTCATAAAAAATATGATACATGGTCCTTGCGGATTTCATAACCCTGCGTCACCATGTATGAAAGAAAACATTTGTTCTAAAAAGTACCCTAGGAATTTTATTTCTGAAACACAAACCGGGGATGATGGTTACCCAACCTACAGGCGCAGGTCTCCAGATAATGGTGGAAACACAGCAATAATTCGTGTCAAGGGTACAGAAATGAGCGTGGATAATAGGTGGGTTGTTCCCTATAATCCAGTTCTATCACGAATTTTCAATGCACACATTAACGTAGAGTTTTGTCAATCGGTCAAAGCTATTAAGTACATCTGTAAGTATATTCATAAAGGCTCTGACCAAGCCACATTTTCGCTTCAAAGTAATAACAATGAAGTAGAAACATATCTAAATGGTCGCTATATAAGTTCTTCGGAAGCGATCTGGAGAATTTTCCAATTTCCTATTCATGAACGTTTTCCGGCAGTAGTTCATTTAGCAGTTCATTTGGAAAATGGACAAAGAGTTTATTTTGATAATAATGCAAACCTTCAAGATCGTGTTAATAATCCTTCATCAACGACACTTACAGCGTTCTTTGACCTTTGCAAGAGGGACGATTTTGCAAAAACCCTTTTATATCACGAAGTACCCCAGTATTACGTATGGGAAAGAAATTCATTTTCTAGAAGAAAACGTGGGCAAGATGTTGAAGGATATCCCGGTGTAAAAAAAGACACAACTTTAGGCCGTGTCTACAACATTCATCCGACTCAAACTGAATGTTTTTATTTAAGAATGTTACTGCAACATGTTCGCGGTCCAATGTCATTTGAACATCTAAGGACCGTGAATGGTGTTATTTGCCAAACTTATCAAGGCGCTTGCAAGGAATTAGGTTTACTGGAGGGAGATGAACATTGGCAGAATACAATGTCAGATGCTGTAATGTCCGAGCCAGCCACAAAATTAAGAGAATTATTTACCATCATCCTTATATTTTGCCAACCATCTGACCCTTTAGCATTATGGAATAAATTTCGTAATGCTTTATGTGAAGATATACTAAACAGAATGCGTAATGAGAATCAAGATATGACATTAGCATATAATGATGATATATACAATGATGGACTAATCATGATTGAAGATAAAATTCATGAGATTTATGATAAATCACTAACTGATTTTGGGCTTCCTGTATCAAAAAGGATTAATTCACTTAATCATCTGGATCCGTTAGAAGTAGCAATGCGAAAACCATATGATCTAAATGAATTGAATGATTATATTACTCAAAATGAACCAAAATTAGTTAATGACCAGGTGACCGCGTATTATTGTGTTATGCAAAGTGTTCGTCTTAGTGAAGGAAAAGTATTTTTTTGGATGCTCCCGGTGGAACCGGCAAGACCTTTATTACTAATCTTATATTAGCAAAAGTAAGGTCTCAGGGAATGCTAGCTTTGGCAGTAGCGTCGTCAGGTATCGCTGCAACTTTATTAGCAGGTGGACGCACAGCTCATTCCACTTTTAAACTGCCCCTAACTGTTTCTTTACAAAAAGATAGCGTGTGCTCTATACGTAAAAATGGCCCTTGGGAAAGTTTTACAAGTTTTCAGATGTCAGTTTAATGATCTGGGACGAATGTACCATGATCCATAGAGCTCATGTAGAGGCTCTAGATAGGACTCTTAGAGATATTAGAAGCTGTGATAAAATCATGGGTGGGATTACTGTCATGTTTGCTGGGGACTTTCGACAAACTTTACCAGTAATAGTAAGAGGAACTAGAGCAGACATTGTAAAGTCTTGCCTTAAAAGTTCCCCATTATGGAAGTTTGTAAACATCCTAAAATTAACTACAAATATGAGAGCACATTTGGGTGGAGGTAATATAATTTTTCCTTCAAAGTTACTTTTAATAGGAGACGGGAAAGTACCTCATTTTGAAAATAGAATTGAAATTGATCGTGATTTAGGAGAAAGAGTGAGTAACATTGAGGACTTAATTTCGAAAGTTTGACCCCGACATCAGCGAAATAGAAAATAAAGATCATCAATGGATGTGTCAAAGGGCAATATTGGCGGCGAGAAACAGTAGCGTAGACGAAATTAATGATTTAATTTTAAGTAAACTTCCAGGAGACATAGTTACCTACACATCTATTGATAATGTAATGGATCAGGAAGATGCGGTCCATTACCCACAGGAGTTTCTTAATTCTTTGAACCCCAGTGGTCTTCCCCCATATTCCCTCAAGTTAAAAATAGGTGCCCCAATAATTTTACTCAGAAATCTTAAACCACCAAATTTATGTAACGGGACCCGACTTCAAATCAAATTTCTTCGCAATAACGTGATCGTTGCTATAGTTTTGACTGGTCCAGCAGTTGGTCAAACAGTGCTTATACCTCGCATCCCAATGATACCAAATGAATTACCTTTTAATTTTAAAAGAATTCAATTTCCCGTAAAAGCTATCTTTCGCCGTTACAATTAATAAATCACAGGGGCAAACATTTAAACACGTAGGAATTGATTTACGCCAAGACTGCTTTTCACACGGCCAACTATATGTCGCGTTGTCAAGATCAGGTTGCGGAGAAAACCAATATGTTCTTCTTCTGCCACAAGAAAATAAAACTAAAAATATTATTTACACAGAAGTACTTTAAATAATTATGTTATTTAAAAACTTAAAATAAATAAATAAACTAAATTGTCTAAAATAATAACAGAAACAAACTCTTCAGCTTTATAATAATAGTATAGATTATAAAGCTGAAGAGTTTGTTTGTTTGTTTGTTTGTTTGTTTGTTTGAACGCGATCTGCGATAAAATATTGAGAAAAACTATGCGCATGCAGATTTTCTGAAGGAGGAAAGCCACTTTAAAAGTAAAAAGAAGTCTGAAGAACCAGTGAGGTCCATAGATAAGACCATCTATTCCGTAGAGGCATGAACAGCACCGGATATGCAAAAAGAAAATCCGGTATTGGAGGAAACTAATTTAAAAAGAAATACAACGCTGTTTACTACTTTCAAATGTAAATTCTGCGGTTGGAAGATTGAAACGCCCATATACATTCCCTTAGTATTTTGAAGCAGGAAGATATAACTAGGCTAATACTTCTCTTTAAAGAGAGCTTCTGGTTTTCAGCAGAGCAAAAAAGTGGCCCACCTACTCTTTTTCGCCATGCAAAGAATTTAGAGGATTTCTATTATTTATAAACGAATTTTTTTGGGCTAACGGTTTTCTAACTTGTGAGTCGCATCCAACAATTTAAAAATTATATAATCTGTATTATGTCTATACTAATATTATAAAAGAGGAAATGTTGGTTTGTTTGTTTGAAATGAATAGGCTCCGAAACTACTGGACCGATTTAAAAAATTCTTTCACCGTTGGCAAGCTACACTATTCCCGAGTGACATAGGCAATGTTTCATTTTCAATTTTTGACCCGGGGCCTAATGGGGGGCCTTGAAACTGGAAAAGCCAAATATTTGAAACAAAAAAGAAATTAAAAAATTTATTTATGTTTGTGTTTTTTTAGAATTCAGGTGAGCAACAAGACGGGATTTTGGAAAATTTTGTCCCGGGGTCTCGAAACAGGAAAAGCCATATCTTTGAAGTGAATAGACGTCGATACTTGAAACAGGGCTAATTTGAAAGATGGTTAAAAAACGTTTTTGGCGTTCAAGGTGTTCAAGGGATTTCCTGAAATTGGACCTGGGTCCCATATGTGGACCCAATATAGATTTTTTTGACCAATTTTTTTATTTTTATTACAGGTGAGTACTTAGACTGGATTTTAGAAAATTTTGACCAGGGGCCTAATGAGAGCCTTGAAAAAAGTCATATATTTGGATTGAATAGACGTAGAGACTTGAAACTGGGCGCATTTGAATGATGGTTAGTCGTCTTTAGGAGATTTCCAAAATTTGAACTCACATATTTTGAACAGTTTATATTTAGCCACCAAAAAGAAGAAAAAAAAAAAAAAAGAAACGCGAGCAAAGCCGCGGGTACCTGCTAGTTATTTAATAATTCGTCTGATATCTGTTGTTAAATTTTTTATTTTCGTTCTTTAAATATATCATTCAAGCTCTCATTCTCTGACATTATCATGAGCCAACTCTCTTGGGTCAATTTAAATTGCGTTCATTTGAGTTTTTTATGCGATTTGAGCAATCAAGCAAAATAAATATTTGGGCAATATGGAAATAATGTTCGACAAAACCGAACAAGTATTTTATACATATTACAATTATTTATATTTAAATTTTTTTAGCGAATTCCCGGAGTGTGCTACTACGTTGTACTGGCGTTTCGAATACTCTTTTGGCTCTTTTCGTTGCACATCTCTTGTATTTTGTGCAATTCAGATTCTTTTCGATGGCATTTTGATCAGTGATACCATTGTGAGAGTGCGAAAGAGAAAAAATGGGTAAAATGGCAACACTGATTTTTGTACTTTTTTTTTTTTAATTGCAACGCAATTGGGGCTACTATGAAAATATACTAAAAAAATACCATTTTTTTAATATTACAGCGAGACCACAATATGTTGTGGTTTATTTAATAAAAACATATAAAAAAGCAAAATATTTTTTGTACTGAAACTATTTGAAAATCGTCTTCGTCAATGAACCGATTATAAAACAATGTTTAAGTGGTATTTTAATTTACTTTATTTATGTAGACATATTTATTTGCTAAGCGTTCTGATATAAAAACATATATTTTTTTTTACTTTTATATAATAAAAACAATAAACAATTATAAAAAGTAAAATCAGTAATAGGTTCAGTGGTGTTTAAACCCGATGCTCTTTACTAGAGAGCAGCTGACGGTTCCCACCCGGCCACACACCTCCTCGACAATCTAGTGTTTAGAAGCAATGATATTGCTCTGATAAAATCTCGAGTTGGGAGCTATACAATAACAATGAAATTTAATTCGTTGAAAAAAGCACAACTTTGCTTGAGCTTTCCTAGACATAATATACCCTACATGAGTAATTGTTCCAAAAATATGTGTACATAAATAAAAATTAGTGTATAGTAAGTCGAGCCACGTATGTCACTGAAGATTCACTTGGTCGGAATGAAATTGATACCATATTACCAACTAGTTCCAAATTTAATTGTTTTTGTATTTCCTATTGAAACTAGAAATGG
This sequence comes from Leucophenga varia, assembly GCA_018903435.1. Classification (NCBI taxonomy): domain Eukaryota; kingdom Metazoa; phylum Arthropoda; class Insecta; order Diptera; family Drosophilidae; genus Leucophenga; species Leucophenga varia. The sequence goes on from JAEIFJ010000819.1 coordinate 153,439, forward strand.
TCAAAATAAAAATCCTCTAACATATTTAATTCTCGTGTCACAGTGTTTGTAACAAAACTCTTCCGAAACGCCGTGACCGATTTTTGTGTGCATATTAAGTTTGTCTGAGAATCGGACGAAAACTATTTTTCATACCCTTTAGTGGGGCGCTGAACATGGTTATGAATACTATCGATCGATAATAAATTCTTCGTATTTTGACAACTATTTGGGAGAAATGAAATGGAAAATATCTAAAAACTTTTAACGGATAGTATGTATTTAATAATAAGAAAAAAGAAAAATGAGTTATATTTGCATAAAAATAATTAATGCATTTTAGATGTCTGCAAAGTTTCGAAATAAAAAAAAGGTTAAAAAGAAAATCTAAATTGAAAAGTCGAAGCTGTTGATGGAATGAAGTGGGTTCAAATTGCAAATATAAAATAGAAAAATTAAAATGCAAAAATTGTGGAGCAAGAATCAAGTGAAAATTGTTGTGGCATAATTAAACGCGCGATTCATGCATTCCATATAAAATTCTTTTCATTGTTTTCTTCATTTTCATTTTCTTTTTTTTTTTTTTTTTTTTTTTTTCTAATTCCTGCATAATTAAAAATACATTGACATTTCGTATGCTGCTTTGTATTCGAGAGGCTTTTCAATTTTGTTTTCTATACTTTTTTTTTATTTATTTTTTTTTTTTTTTTTTTGTTTTTCGTTATCTTGACTTTTGTCATTGAAAATTCCATTCGCATACTTTTCATACTATATTTTTTTTCACTTACACACACACACAAGCCTTTATTCTGATACAGCGTCGCTAGCTTCTCATCGCTCAATTATTGTTGACCCCTTTTTGAGCTGTCTAAGCGCGCACTTTTATATGCACAGCATCGCTTCGTAGTCTTATTCTCTTCTTCTGCTTCTGCTTCGTCTTCTTCATCATATACTCTTATTTGACTTTATACCAACAAGGCTGCTTACATGCTTAACCGCATACAAAATGGCGCTGCTGATGAATACTTAACAATTCATTTTGTAAATTCCTTTGCTTTTATGATATTTTGCGTGCTACCACAACTTTTAATAGGCAGAAGAGAAAAAAAATGGAATAGATAGAAAGAGAGAGAGAGAGAGTGAGAAAGAAGATATTAGTGAAAAAGCAATAATGGCAACAACAACAACAACAAGAAATAGTCTATGACATTGCATTCTTTGGCATATTTGCCATCCTTCGCACACACACACATACGAACTAACAGGCACATTGAAGCGTGCAAAATTACTCATTTATAGCCATTACACACACACATACACATTTATATATTTTTTTTGTATTCATCAATCATCATAATTCAAGTGCTTTAATATATAATCACACTCACACACATGCATAAATACAAATTATATATTAAACTAGCAAACATTGCGTATACGCAACGTTTACTCCAAAAATAAATGGAATATAGACATTTTAAACTTATTCAAAATATAATAAATTTAAAATATTTAAAAATTTAAGATAAAAATTTAAGCTGCTTTTATATCTTTAAAGTGCTTTAGAATATTAAACAAAAGCTAATATGTATACACAATTTAATGTGCTACTTTAGTCATTAAATCTGGGCACTGTTTAATCTCGCACTTAGGCATTGTAGTACACAGTATGCCGTCTTATTATTATTATTATTACCAGCAATGCTGCAAGGCATTTGCATAAACGAGCGCTTTATTGTCAAGTCAAGTATTTAGTATTTTCGTATATCATCAGTTTAGGCATAATTAGTACCAAGTTGATTTAAATTTTAATAAAGAGCTTACACAAGTAACAAAGGTATTGTAATTGTATTTGCAGAACATATTCATGCTTTTAGATGATTATTTCTTCACGAAACTAAGTTCTAAACTGGGTTTGTAGAGCAATTGTTAGTAAACTATGTATCGAATGGTAAAAGCAATGCAGATAAGACAACATAAAAATTAGCATAAAAAATCGATATATTTATGTCTGTCTGCCGGATATTATCTCCAAGATTACGAATCCCTAGATGGAATACAAAGTTATCAAGAGGTATGAAGTCACTATTCCACTGCGAAGAGACTGAAGAACTGAAGACTGCGCCAGAACTGGGTATTAACATAGCCTTTCAGCTCCCTGGCCATTGCAGTGTTTATCAGACAGAGGTCATAGCGATAATCAAACCCATGAATCTTCTCAAACCTCACAATATTAAACCAGAGTCAAGCGGCCCCAAAAGCGCTTTACTCCTACGCAAACAACTCAAAATCTATTACTGAGAGTCGCAAATCTCTCAACGAGTCGATCGAGGCAACTATAGCTACATGTAGACTATTTATATAGTAAAAAACTCGTTTTACTTCAAACAGCAAGTGGACGAACCTAACAACTTGTAGGATATCCAGGACAACTTTTCCAACTTGGCCCTCAAAATGAAGAGACTAGATATATAATATGTACAATATATGCATTGATACCAGTTACTACGGGACACTGTTTTATAGGCAAGGAAGAAAATGTTGAACCACCGCTTCGTTACGGATCAGCCCTAAGTAGAAGAAGATTCGAAAATATGGGTAAATACTCCTGCCAGAAATAACATCAGTAAAATGTTTAAGTATGTGAAAGCAATATAGCAACAAAGGTGGTACATATTCGAGGTGTTTTTTATTCGGGCTGACTTTTGCCTCTTAGATCCTGTAGCATCAGCATGGGCCGTCCTAGGCGTAAGAGTATATTTGTGCCATCGGCTTAACTTAATCTGAACTGTAATTTTACTACAACGACCATTTGAAGATAACACATTCTATGTCAAACCATGAATATATTTTATGTATATAGAAAAAAAATCAAGTCATATAGACTTGAATCAAGCCAAGTAAGTCAGAATATCATACAAATCGAAATGACTAAAATCAAATAAAAAAAATTTTTGATAAAAGTTCATATTTTTCAATCTCGAAATATATACGAGTACTTTAAAGTCTTTGCTATTTTCCGAATTTACTATACACCCATTAAATTTTTTGCATGAACTTGTTGTGTATTATATGCCTAAAATTGCTGAACGAATCGTAATATTCTCCAAGTCAAATCGTTCTCAAATCAAGTCAAATATACTCAAAAAAAAAATCTGTATGCTTAACAAAAAAGACGACTTTTTGTGAGCAGCTGAGAGAGAAAATATTGTTTCGATCTCAAACTATTAACATTTTCATTACTTTTTACTCATTTTGATTCAATTTTAGATTCCAGTATCGTGTTTGAATCAAGAATCATTAACTTGATGTTAGCTTCCCACTTTTTCTTTCTGTACAGATTTGTTTAGAATCGGGCTACTATAGCATATATCCATAAAACATACTCACCGCCCACTTTCTGGGTTTTCCATGAAATTATATTAAATTTTGAATTTTTAGATTAAAATTTTTGAAGTGCTCGACTAAAATTGGGTTGTCTGGTAGAGTAAAAAAAGTTGTATACTTAAAACTCTCGCGAGATCCAAATCCAATTTTTTTTCCTTTTTTTCACTTTTGTTGCAATATCAGTCAACTAAGAGTTGAAAACGGGTGTATTCGGTATGTCGGAAAGTTTGTAAAGTATGTCCGTCTGTCTGTCCGTCTGTTCGTCTCTTTTTTTCTACGCAGTTCATTTGATCAGTTTAAAAGATATTAAGCTGAAACTAGGAACTTCAGCTTTTTCAAAATGATTAAATCAAGTATCAAAAAAAATGAATGTGTCACGCCCATTTTTAAGCCATAGCCTCCATACAAATCTACCGCCCATATTCGAGTTTTTTTTTTTATGAAAATAGTTGTGATTTATAAATGTATTCACTCTTAATTAGGTAAAAACACTCTAATGTCATCCAATATCAAAACCAGGTACAGCCCATATACAAATCTACCGCATATTTTCGAGCTAATGTGTTTATTCACTACAAATTGGGTCATCCTTTTTAGTACACTACCCACGAGATACGGATCGGACCAGTTTCACATATATATCCCCATAAAAGTAACCTCCCAATTTCTGATATTTTCAAGAACATTATTGTTACAATATAGTATTTCTGTATTTTTAGCATAAAATGTTATATCAATATTGTGTCTACACACGTGTTGTATGAGAATTTTGATTCCTATCTGGAAAAGTTTATTTTGTGTGTTTTTGTCAAGGATGAAATATTTATTTATATGCACATTCAGATAGATAGATATGCAGCTTCACATGCAACTCAATCGTTTCAAAAGATATGCATCTGAATTTATGCGGTATCTGAAGGCGTTCGATGCTGTTAAGAAATAAAATCATATTTTCTTTTTTTACTTAAAGAAAAATATGCTTCATTGAGTTATTTCTCCATTTCACATTAAAGATAACTTGAATGAAATCACAGCTAATAATAAAATGAAAGAAAAGAATGTATAAATGAAATCGGATTCACTTTAATAAAGTTTATTGCGCATTTTATTGCTTATTGCATTTAATTTACACCATAGCAACATAATTTAATATATTAAATATAGTTAGCTGTATCTTCTGTCAATTTAAGGTTTGCGTCATGCCTATTAAGTAAAGGAAACAGACGCAGACAGAGTCAGAGGCAGAGTCAGTTGTCGGAAGAGAAAAGAGAAAGAAATGGTATAAAATAGTCATGAAAGTCGACATAGATGAAGTCCAGACGCGTTCGTAAACTCACTTTATCGCAATAAATCTATTTTATCTTTTTTTTTTTTTTTTTTTTTTCGTTCACAAGCAATATCCTTCAGTGTGTTACGCTGCAGCAGCATGGCAGTTATTTTTTTTATTTCAAAGATATGATTTGAGATATTTTAACGTTGCTGGACTATTGTCAGTGTATGTGCTTTTATATCATTTTTTATTTTATTTGACTTGTGAAACGTTGCTTTTAAGGAATTTCATTTATAACAATTTTTTCTTTTTGTATCTTTTACTTCTTTTGTTATCCATATTGTTGTTCAATTTAGCGTTGCTATGCTTTGAACATAAAAAGCTTGAAATATGATTTAATTTATTTGCTAGCTACATTATTTTTTAAGTTAAACAAAATATAAAAAAACAAATAAAAATGGAGTACGAATCCATTTCATACAATTATTGCATTTTTATATAAACTTGACCATAGCCTTTAAAAGGCATCATCGATTTATATGCAATTAGCATAAAAAAATAATAAACAATTTTAATAAATTATTTAGATAATTATATTCTTGACGCAGCTGAGCACATTCTCATAAGTTGAAATAGCTCAAAGAGTTTTCAAAAGCTTTTCACAAATCGTAGCAGTGACTCGAAAGCATTTAGTGCAAAAATAAAATGGTTTATAAAGAATCCTTTTCTTGTTAAAAGAAATAATGTTATAAAACAGCTAAAAAGGATAGTGAAAACTCCAAACAGCATTTTGATCGTCAATTATAAAATTGTCATTCTTCAAAAAAAAAGTATTTCAAACGACAAAAAAATAAAAAAAATCAAATAAATATGGAAACAAGTTGCTGTAAGGATATATTGTGCAAAAGTAAAAGAAATTTAACACGACACTTGAGGGTTTTAACATGTAAAAATGCCAATCATTGGCGCTTTTCTTGTTACAGCGCTGTCAGGCAAGGACCTGCTTGGTTTTTTTTTTTTTTTTTCTATAATGGACACGCATGCATGTCAATATACACATAGATACTCCGATATTTTCTTATTTTATTTACATATATTTAAAATAAATTGTATTTTTCTACTTTTTCCTTGCATACTCTCACGTGTCAAAAGATGCAGAGTGACTTGACACGTGTAATCGTTAAATTGAGCTAAGTTCATTTTATTCGTTTACTAAAATTGTATTTTTAAATATCGAGATGGGAATCTCATTCTGATTTAAAGAAAAATATTTAAAAATTTAACTGTAAACTATAACTATGTATCTTTGGCAAACTAAAAATCTATATAACATCAAGTCACTTTTTGAGTGGTCATGCCATAACTTGAGAATGACTTTACCAATACTTAATACTTTGTAGAAGGTTGATTCGAAAAGAAAAATAAATAAAATGGGCAGAAATTTGAGAAATTCTAAAAACATCTGCGCCAAGAAATAATCCCCTGATTTAAATAAAAAAGAAAATAACAGTTCCAAGAAATACCAACTTTTTTAAATTCTTGGTCACAAAATCCCTTAACAGGAAACTATAAGAATTAACTTAAGTTATCTGAGTACAAAACTTTTATACCTGCTACACATAGTGTGAAGGAGACATCGGAGACACCCTACATTAAATATGTATATTATTGATCAGCTATACGAGACAAATCGATTTAGCCATGTCCGTCGTCTGCTGCATTTCGTTTTACTCAGTAAGTTTAAAAGAAAAGAAATCCTATTTTCGAGTTTTCGTATAAAAATACTTATTATTTCTGCAATTTTTACTCCTAAGTATTTTGTATGTCAGAACTAAGGAGCCCATTTTTAGTCATAGTCTCCATATACACCAACCGCTCATTCTTGAGGGTTTAAATAAAAATAGTTTTTTATAACCGTCACATATTGTAACCGATATTCAATTTGTCGGAAAGTTTGTAACGTATTAAAGGAGACATCGGAGATCCCATAGAGTATATATATTCTTGATCAGCTCGATGGGGCGAATCGGAATTGAAATATCCGTCTGTCTTCGTCGGTTGCTCTGTTTGACACTATGAATATTGTGTCTATACTTAGGTTGCATCAGACCATTGACCCCATCTGAAAGTTCTATCTAGGCCACCTTAAAATTTTTGGTCTTAGCCACATTGGATTATTTCATTGGAACTATCATAACATAATGTATACTAATTTGATAGTTTCTGAATAAGAAACAAAGAAGTTTTTTATGCAAAAACCCAAAATTTTGGCGTTGATTCGTATGGGGCATACTCCTTCAAATGGTGCCAGAGAAAAGTCACTTGTAAGCGGCTTGGCGGCGTTGGAGAGTTTGAGTTTCAAATATTGGCCTCAATCTACTGTAGTCTCCAAGATAATCAGTTTCATACGGCAGAGAGTATGACAGACGGACAGACAGTCACACAGATATAGCTTGACTGACTTTCCTTCCCATATAAAGTGATCATATATGTAAATTTACTTTTACAGTGTCTATCATGTCGTCTTCTGCATGTTGCATATATTTTCACAAATAATTAATATACACTTTTACTCTTCAGGAACAAGGTATTAAATAATACAGAAACTTAATTTTAAGCAATGGGAAAAGCTGTTTGGTGTCTTATAAATATTTAAAAGAACTATTTGCTATAGAGGTGGTAAACTATCGATAGTTTTTTCTAAACCATCGATAGTGGACGCTAGTGCCCTTGATAGTGCATTTACCATTTTGAAATGATACAAAAAGTGAACATAAATCCAAACAAATCATTAATGTTTAATTTTATGTAAACAAAAAAACTACTTTTTACAAGCAAAATACGCCCAAATGAATAAACGGCCAATTTGTTTCTGAGATGTGTAAACAGAACCATCGGAGGCACTATCGAACACTATCGGTTATGTAGTAGGTCGATTCGATAGTGATCAAGCATCGATTGTGCCGATAGGTGCAATCGATAGTTTACCACCACTAATTTGCGACACCAGAGCAAGATGTTTCGACTATAAAATATAATTAAGTTTTTAAAACAATTGGCGTTGGGTAGTCAGTTTGCCCATTTGCATTATTCGGGTTTGCAGCTGTTCAGCTACATTTTAATAAAATACTAACTTCAAGATTATTTTACAATAATTGTTCTGCACAAACACAGCATCTGTGTAAGCAAACACAGGTGCACTCATTTATCTGAGTTGCTGCTAAAATATTTTTCATTTTTCAAACAAAATTTTGTGGCATGAAGAAAAAATCTTATATGTAAAAAACCTTGTTTCAATCTTTTATCCGTTTCAAGTATCAAGTTTCCAAGAAAATATTAAACAGACGCGTCATTTGTGTGTATTTTTATTTTTTAATCCAATATAATTTTATTTATTTTCTTCGCTTAAATCTAGCATTTGACAAGCGTTGTCACATACCTGTAGATGCAAGCTGAAGAATACACATACGAAACTAAGTTTATAACACAACACTTGAGGATTTTAGGAAATATAACCAAAATGTTAACAAGCAAAAAAAAAGAAAAAGAAAGACAATATTAAATATTTTTGTTAGCTTCAAACGAAAATTCAAAAAAATTCGACGAAAAAAATATGCATAAAGAGAAAAGTATCTGTAGTTGGCAAAGGAATTTTTAGTGAATTTTATACATAGTTACGCTTCAAAGTCAGCTTGATGCGTACAACTCCAGCCGTATAGTTTACCGGATCACCACCCACTTCCCATGCTCAGCGTTGTGAAGAGTTGAGAATGAGATGAGCCAAAATGCGCTCGAGCTGCACAAATTCCCCAAATGCTGCCAAACAAAACTAACGAAGAACGAAAGAACGAACAAAAACGCACTGAAACGAAACAAAAACTGCAAATGACGCATGCAAAAAAAAGCAATATGAAAGCTAAATGGCAGCAGCAGCAGCAGTCAGTATGATGAGTGAAATGGGGCGTCAGTTAGAAAATTGCCTGATGAAAGAAAAATGAAAGGAACTTGGGAGCAAACTGCCAGCCAACTTGAAATGAAAAGAAGAAAAGAAAGATTGAAGAAAAATTGACGCATTGTTTCGCACAAAGTATGCAAGCGTTGCCGTAGTAGCTGCTGACAGCCAAGTCATCATCTAACTCAATCTCATCCTGACGCTGCTCCTTCTTCTGATGAAGAAACTTTGACATTTTAACGCAACGCAACGCAGTACAAGGCACGCTGCTAACAACTTTACTCAGTAGGCAAACAATTTTGGAATTTATTTCATTAGTTTAATTCAGTAATGAATCTCAATGGCAGGCGGCAGGCACGTCATGCGGCACAGAGCGTTGCTATGATGTCCTATGATGCGTTGTGATGTTGGCTTCATTTGAACTAAAGTTATGTGGCATTAATGAAAATGTCACTGCCAAGTCATAATTATGTCAGACATTTTTAAATAGTTTTTCTCTTCTGTCTTGTCTTTCTAAAATGTAGAAGAAAAAAATGTATGGGTGTATTAAAGATTCCTTTTATCAGGCTGCAAACCACTTAAAATTAGCAGTGTTTCGGTTTAACGTTTCACGATGTCTTTAAACCTCTGGTTGTGTTCACAAACCGTTTTAAGTCAGTGTCGTAACGGGGCTCGGTTCGGTTCAAGAAACGAGACCATATTAGGGAACCCCTGAAATTGTATTGACCACTTCCCCATTCTATTTCTTTTGGAATTATCAATTCAACGATTGGGACTTCTGTTAACATTTTCAACTTATTCGCACTCAAATTAATTTTATGACACAACTTCGAACATAAAACCATTTTAAAAAGCTGATTTGGTTCGAAGCAAATGCTCAAAAATACTGTGACTTGTAGCACTTTTATTATAACAGAAGATTTTAGATCTTTAACCCTCTAACAGGCAAGTCTGAAATGATGATCCAATCAAGTTGATATTTTTTATCTAAGTACATTTTTTGGGAAACAAAAAAAAACGTTAACTTCAGTAGCACCGAAGCTCAGATACCAGTCACACGAAACTTTATTTAGTTTATGTGGGACCATCAGTGACGTTGATTATATTCCGCAAAGGGTTTGGTTTGGGACAACTGATTTTAGGGCTTAAATAAGACGCATATTTGTAAAATTTTAAGCTAAAAAGGTGCCACGCCCATTTTTAGGTGTAGACCCCATACGAGTTTACCGCCCATTTTCAAATTTTTGTTTTATTTTATAAATTAAAAACACATCTAATATCATCCTATCTTTTCTCTTTTTTTTTTCTAATTATCAGACCACTATAACTTACCTACCCCAAACAAAGTCACCAACCATTTTCTAATTATTTTTCAAGAAAATGTTTATTATTCTGTACTTAGGTTTATTTTTTACCTCATCGTTGTATCTAAGCTTTGGTTGTATCGGACTATTGACTCCAAGCCATTCCCTCTCCAAATTTTACCTAAGCCACTAATGATCATAAATAAACGAAGTTAACATTTTTCCTTCAACAGCAGATTATATTGAGCAAACGTTTCTCAGGTTTGACTATAATTAGCCTCTAATGCTCAAAAACCAAAGACCGTTTTAAGACGGTCTTACCTGTTAGAGGGTTAAGCCATATGGTAACTACTTTGAAAATCATTCAAAGTAGTTACCATATTACTCTGATTAATACACTATACTCTGTGTCTTCTTAGCATACGCAGCAGCAGCGCGCAATAAAGTAAAACGCCATTCAAAGCAATTTGAAGCAACGGAAATGCGCTTCGGAAGTAAGCTTTTAGGTGTTTTCTTTTAGTATTAAACATGAAGTTTATTAAGTCCAAAAACTAAATTGAAGTCTCGTCACTGTGTGCCATTCAAATTGCTCATTGTATGACTGCGTAAATGCGTGAATGAAGTAGAAAGCAGTGCGTATAGCGTAGTTCTTGACTGACACCTGCAAAGGACATCAACTTTTCAGACACATAGCGGCCTGCAAGCAAATTCACGCGACAGCAGAGTTTATGGAATGGGTGTGGCTAACAAACTAGCTTCAAGCTGAAGTATATAGTATATATGGTACTCTTCTGCGTATCTGTCAGTCCCCTATCAGTATGGCAGTCTTAGCGTTGCAGCATATTAGTGCCTGTGACAGGCTGATGATGGCGTCGTAGCCCATTATCAAAGGACTTTACGCAGCAACGCGATTAACAATGACAACGTTGACAAGGACAATGGCGCAAAGCAAACTATTCTCGTACATACAAGTACAACATTAGAGCATCAGTTAGAATGACTTTGTTGTCATTGACTACCTAAAGTATGAGAGAACTGTTATTGTATTAGTAGCAGCAGCAGCAGCAGTAGTAAAAGATTCCATAAATGTGGCATGGAAGACGACACAAAGACAAACAGAACTATGGAACAAATATGCTGGTAGCCAAAATAAACAAGTACGTACGAGGCTACACACAAAAGCTATGGAGACAAATGTTTGCCAACAGATAGAAGAAGAGCGAAACAGACTATATATATAAAGTGAGATAGTCTTATATAGTACATGAGTGCGTGTTGGCGCACCGTAATAACCGCATATATTGGCCAAACACTGCCATAAAACAGACACAAATACACACATGCACTTAATATGCCTAAATAAACACAGCCGCTGTAGGAGACAAGCAGACGACAACGACAGGAAACAACTACACACATATGCCGCCATTTTTAATGTGTTCTCATATAAATAGATGAGACAAAAACATTTTATTTATTGTACAATATTTTTTTTACTTTTCTTTATTTTTACACTTAAACTTTGTTACAGAGGGGCTAACAACAGTTCATAAATTAAAAATATTGTGCAGAAATTGATATTTTTATTTACGATTTAAAAATAAATTCCAGCGGAGTTGAAGATCATTGAAACTTCATTTAAAGTGCAGCCCTGTAAATTTGTGGAGCTCTGAAAGTCAGCTGTTTATTTACTGCAATTTTTGATAATGTTCGTTTTGTTTTTTTATTATTATGTCAAACAAAACAATTATTTTTTGTATTTCGTGGAAGAAAAGAACACCGGATTGCTATGGATTGTCCTTACTACTAACAAAGTATTGTTCCTCAATGTGTGTATAACAAGACGATATTAATTATTTTTGCTACTTTTTGCTCCCTTTAAAAAAAAAACATTTTTATATAGAGTTCAGCCATGCTAAGGCCGTAGGACAGATACCTTTGCAGATTGGGTGATCAATATAGTTATCATGCGAATACACATAAACGTTGAGAATTTCTTCCAACAAACTGCCTCATTATAAATGAAAAAAATATCCTTGGTACACGATGTCATCGACAGTTCATAAAATTTTGACATATTGTGCCCAGATAATAGTTGCTTCTTCACTTGGCTGCCTATGTGAAAATGCGTCGGATGATTTTCGTACTTTCCATCAGAGGTGAAATTTTTAGTATCATCAACTATTGATAATTTTCATAATACATGTAATAATAATGATGTCAATGGCGATATTAATACCGAACTTGATGTAGATCTATTTGTAAATAAATTTTTTTAAAATTTTATCAAACAGATAAGAATCTGGAATATCTACGTGTAAGACTTGATACACTAAATTTTTATGGTTACTGAACTGTAAAAAACAAGCGGGTTACATAAGCGTGGGCCAAATTGATCTAAATTTTTTCGGTTGCTTTTAGAGCCCTGCATCGATTAACTCGAAAAACAGATATACCGAGTCTTGACTTACTCGAGCCGCTAAGTCGAATAGCCGTACGCTTCGTTTAAGCTCATATTTTAGCTCGAATAAAAGAGTAATCTTTAAATCGAGTGTTCGTAGTTTCTGTTATCCGACCGAAGTAAACCATTTCGCTCGATTATCCGATCTTTCTGATATGATTCGAGTTTTACTCGAGTTTTTAGTCGTTTTTTTTTTTTTTTTTTTTTTTTTTTTTACTATTTTGACCTAAGATGGAGGCTTTGTCGTGGCCCGTCGCGGACCTTTCAAGAATTCGTGTTCGTGTTCGTGTGGTTTCGTGCTTAAAAAGACAAGAAAAGTATGACTCATTTTTTTTCTTCGATTAATGTTTTTAGGCTGACATCATCTCGTCCAATTGGACAGACACTCAATAACTATATTTTATTGGTAAAAAACTTAACTATAGAATACTTTTACTGTATCGATGGACCCAGCCTCATTACCAATGTGAAATCTATTCTGTAATAGACCAACGAAAAACAAAAGCATATTTGAGTCGACTATAATTTAACGTTCGCTTCAAGTCGACGATCATTTTCCAAGAAAAACTTGTTGGCTTCCATAATCCTTAACCGTTTTCGGGTAATTGCAAAGGCTCTAGTCGTTGAAGTACATGCTGTGACTATATCATTTTCGAATTTCGCCACAAAATTTTGAAAATTGAAAAAAAGTATCAAAAAACCATTACAAAATTTCTAATTATATTACTTAACTGAAGTTAAGTGTCATCTGAAAGTGACTTGCAAAATGTGACAATAAGTGCTTCATAAAGTTTTAATGTTCTTAAAATATTTATTATAATTATTAGTTTTTACTAGCTATAAATTCAGTAAAATCTAAAAAAAAAATGATAATAGAATTTTGCAAATCGAGTACTACGAAAACAAAGTTGCTAACCAAATTCCATTCCATTTGGTTCCATTTATTTTATTTTTCTCTCTTACCAAATCAGCTGCTATTCAACAATATCATAAAATTTTATTTCAACATATTTATTCGTATTGTATTCGTATTTATGTATTTATATTTGTTTATCGGAAAATCTGTTTAAAAATATTTTCGTATTCATTCAGTTTTTTTTTTTTTTTCATGGCGGCGCTAAAAGCTTTTTCCATTATTGAGTTTCATAAAATTTCTATGCTTTATTTTCTACTTTTATTTCATTTATTTGGTTTTTGCTCTTCATCGGAAAGCGCGTAATTCAAATTATTTCTCTCGATTTATTCAAAGTTTGGTCATCTTCGAAATACGTGTGTTATGCACGCAATAATATTTTATTATTGACGTAATATTAAACAGATGCCTTGTTATAGCAAATAGCAAATAATATGTTTATAGTTTGAAGTATACTTAATATTTTTTATGATTTTTAAAATGTTTTTTTTTTTTTTTTTTCACTCTTTTAGTTTCAAAATGGTAGTTTGTTTTTGATTTAAGTTTTTATAGTCGTAATAAACAGTAAAATGGTTTTTTTTGTGGTTTTCAAATCTTTTAATCTTCGATTCAGCTCTATCGTTCGGCTCAATCGATTATCCGGAAGATTCGTTTATCCATTCGTTTCGTTCGAAAATTATCGATGATGTACGGTTTATTCCCAATTTTACTCTCAAGTTGTTTTGTTAAATTTATGAATTAAAGCAAATATTAATTTATAGGTGCTATGGGTGAATAAATTGTATCAATAGTAAATTTAATTATTTATGTCTGGCTTATCCAGACACTGATGCTTTTGTAATAGCATTCCAAAGTCAAATTAATCTTAATAAGATTCTACTAAGATTGAGTCAAGTTGATTATTTGCATAAGAGTTTACTTAAATTATTCGAGTCGCTTTCATTTTGGGTTCAATCACAGTGGGGCTCAAATTAGAAGCATATAAGTCAAATTTTAGCTAAAATGGAAGGTTAAGTTTGTATTCGGCGCGTATGTTATAGCGGCCGATCTTTGTCGTATCGGTAGTGTATTCATAGGAAATGGTTTTACCCGGATTGGAGGGAAATATACATACTATATAAATAAAATAGAACTATTATCATTCAAAAACTCGAAAAAAAACATTTTAGGGGCTATACCTAAAAATGAGCTTGGCACCTAGCTTTAATATTGATGCCTTACGAATTGTTTTACCCAATGCGTAGAAAGTACATTCAAAAAACAAGAAAAAACGGTAACTTCGGTAGAACCGAAGCTTAAATACCCGTCTACAAGAATCTTTAAAGAGTTTATGTGCAATCATCAGTGGTCACCCAAGTTTACACACAATATTAATTTTAAACTTTGAGCTAAAAATACAGATATGTATAGCAACATATTTCTCGAAAATATCTGAAATGGGCGGTAAGTTTGTTTTGGAAGAAAAAAAACACCTAAAAATGGGCGTGGCACCATGATATTGGAAGAGTTTTTATCCAATATGGAGTAAATTCATGAATAAATAATAACCATTTTCATATAAAAATTTTGAAATGAAAGGAAGTTTGTATGGGGATATACCTAAAAATGGGCTTTACATCTGGGTTTTGACAAAAGAAGTGTTTTTACCCAATTTGAGTGAATACCTGCACAATAATAACTTTTTCATACAAACATTTGAAAATGGGCGGA